>JAUTBT010053053.1:0-15619 GCA_032361225.1 Lepetodrilus schrolli | reverse complement strand
ACGTACACACACACGTACACACACACACACACATACACACACGTACACACACGTACACACACACACACGTACACACACACGTACACACACGTACACACACACACACACACGTACACACACACACATACACACACACACATACACACACACACGTACAGAGGACACATATTTTTGTTATTTTATGAAGATAATAATGTGCGTATGTTTATTTTGCACCAAATCCATGTTCAACTTTAACAACGTGCATTAATTTTGCCTAAACTCCCTGGGGAGTATACAACCCAAGCTGATATTTGAGGCACTAGACGGTTAACATTCACAATTCCATCTCATCCTACCAGGCAGCCATTCACAGCTGTTGATTGAAAGCATGACATCTAGCAAGATATTGCATTTGAATGAGAAACTGTTGGTTTTTTTATGTTGAGAAAGAGGAGTCATAATTCTTTCACTATTTTATTTTTATCAATATCGTTAATTTGATTAAACTTGAATAAATAATATATTATTTCAAATTGACTATTCTAAAATATGTAATTTCAAATGACCATTATTGACTATCTAATACATATAATATATATCAATAATATATTTCAAATTACCAGAATAAATTAATCTATAATAATTTATTTCAAATGACCATAATCGACTTTTTAACATAATTGACTTCAAATGACAAGAATTGACTATCTAAACCAATTGATTTCAAATGACCAGAATCGACATAATAGTTTGAACAGTAGAAATTAATTAAATTTGTAGCCTTTCGAATTATTAGAGAAAATACTTTATCTAAATATTTAGATATCGCTCCAAGGCTCTCTGTGTTATATTCAGATACTTAGAATGATGCATCCATTAGAACTTAACTCAGGTGCATAACTATTGATCAATTGATTTGATTGATAGAGCTGTCTGGTATCTACAGCGGAGTAATCCAAACAAGCTACACTGATAATAACAGATGAAAAGAATTATTGTTTTATGAAAATGTTTAGCCTGTAAATCAACCTGTGAGTCATTTATCAGACGAACGATATTGCCAGTAAATCAGTGTATGTTGTGTATGCATCAACCTCAATTGTAATTCTTGTCAGATGCACGGTTACGTGACCTCATGGATCCTGTGACAGATATGTCACCACATAAAGTTGAGTTATTGTAATTTCCGTGTCGCGTTTAATTTTAGCTGCTTCCATGTTGTAGTGGTGAGTGTATCCGGTGAGAGAAGTATGTGGTTCGAAGTACGAGCTCAGGCCATGTTGTATACAATAAAAATTAAAATGTTAAAAGGTAGTACTTGTTGTTCCCCTGCTCGGGTCATTGTGTATGGGTGAACTATTGCTGCTGCAACATAAAGCACTGATTCATTCATACATTCCCCTGGTTGGCACTTGGTATTAAAGGCATAAAGCAAGGAGTCCGTTAATATTCTGGGAGATAGCACCAACAGCTGGTGGAAATCCAGTCTAGTACAATTAAGCAAGGCATGTACAATCTTGAAAACAAGATGATTTTATTTATTGGTACAGTACTAGTATTTAATGAGAATTACTATGATTGTAAACACCAAGATGTGCATTGTGACACCGACATCCCTGAGCTAAGCACAGGAGCTGCTCTTTATTAGGGCATTTCTGGTTGCCTTAACATATAGAGGGTTAAAGCTAGTACATTCAAATGGTGTCAAAGTTGCAGTACATAATTTTAGGTAGTTTCATCTGTCAAAGAAGACGTGTGTGAAACTAGCAGTGAAATCAGTGAGCCCTGAAACATGTATTTTTAATATCAATAAGAAATGAAAGCTTCCCGTATTCATGGCATTGTTCATCTCCCCCAGGGAAGGTTAGAACTCCGAGCTACGCATGACTGCGTTTACTACCCTTCCAATCATAGCCTCCAATTATCTGGCTTGCAAATGGTACCCTGGCGGCATAGCGAGTTATCTTCCCGTGTTTATAATTTTAAACCAGCCAATGAAAACATGTTCTATTAACTGCTACTTTCATTTGGTGATTCAGCTTGGCATGACATAAACTGTTGACAGCCCGTCACCTTGTTGTGGGTTATACCCTAACACCTGTGTAAGTTGGTTTCCCACCAGAAAACATTAAGAAAAGATTTGTCTACGCTTGGTGATCAGCATCGAAGCAAATTCTGCAGGTGACAGTGCTTGACGTCATTGTTGTGACCGACAAGTAGGCGGAGCTAAAACATCTGATTGGACTATCAGGGCCGACCGTAGCCATTTTATCTTACTGTGCCAAGAATTCATAGACTTTGAAGGCAAGGGATCGTACGGCCTAAGCCGAGTTAGATCACGTGGTCTAGGCAACATGGGTATTGTTCAAAAGTTACCACTGTATGTTCAGAAGTTTCCAGTTTTGTCTTATGTTCAAAATCTTTAACCCATGTTCCTGTGGCAATTCATTTATCATTCCTGGTCTGTCAGTACCAGCTGGTGCTCACAGATTTACTGCAACATTCAGCTCTATGGATGTTGCAGGTTTCCTCCTGCCCTAAACTGACAACCTGTGATATGTGAAATAATCTTGAAAGCAGCTCTAAACCCCAATTCAATATACTTGTCTAGACAAATCAAGACATATATACTTTCAGGTAAAACTTTTCATGCTGCTTTTAATTTTAAACCTTCTATTGTATAATTAAATACGATTCGTCACGTATGGGAGAAAGATTCCTGCTGTCACGTCAAACAGTAATTCAGGCTCTCTCAGGTTTTATACGTTTGACCATGAAACATTAAACTGTGATTGTATACCTTTAATAACTTAATATTTTACAAAATGAAAATAGTAAAATAATAATAATTTAAAAAAATTAAAGCAGTATTGTTCAGTATTTAAGCAAATGCCTGTATAAAATGTTCATTAGTAGTGACTAACGCATGTCACATGTTTATCGAATATCTGATACGTAAGTCTGAATTTCCCATTAGGAATGTTGAAGTAAAGGTGTCTGGGCTGGGAGAAAGTCTTCATTACATTGCTTGCCTTGACCAACAGCTGTGGCGAGCTGCCGAATGCACTGCGCACCTGTATTATTGACGACATTGGATGCAAATCGTGGCATGCTCTGTTGGGAATCCATCGGCTACAGCGAAACTGTCAATAATTGATATACTGTGACCCAGAAATCCCAGTTGTGTAGAAAAGTTAATGATTTCCTGTCTGTGTATGGCTGTATGGCTACAGGTGATTGGGGGACAGCACTACAGATGTTTGTAGGGTAATAGCTACAGGTGATTGGGGGACAGAGCTACATATGTTTGTAGGATAATAGCTACAGGTATTAAATTGACTTGAGCTACAGTTGTTTGCAGAACAAATAATTTGAAGCACAAGAGCTACAGGTATTTGTAGGACTGGGGCTACGATATACTAGTAGGTCCTTGAAGGAATAGTGCTACAGGTATTTGATTGACTTGAGCTGTGTTTGTTTGAAGGACTTACGGTTTTAGAAGCACTAGACTTACAGTACAGATATTGAAGGATTGAGGACAGGTATTTTGAAGGATGAGTTATAGCTTATTGCAAGTCTAATTGTAGGACAAGAGCTATTGGTATTTGAAGCTACTAGAGCTACAGGTATTTGTAGGGCTACTTAGTAATACCCATAGCTACATGTAGTTGAAGGACGAGATTGATACACAATAGCCCACTATATATATAAATAAAAACAAGTTATACATGCATGTATATTTTCCATAAAATATTCATATTCATTAATCAAGGGTAGTTCCATACTTCCTTTCTCATTCATGAGCAAAAATGCAAATATCTTACAGCTTTGTTGTCTACTTATAATGTATTACGAAGGTTGACATGCTTTCAAATCTGTACAGCAATCATAAGTGCACATATCAATGCATTAGTTCACATCCTGGTTGGATGTCTTGCTTCGCACACTTGCAAATTCACAAATGGTGAGATCATTCTCCGGAAACAGACCCAGACGTGCAGTCTATTTCCCAGGACCCGGACCCAATTCCTGGCAATCTGATTGGCTCCCATTGTTAAGGATAGGGTTAAGAATAATATTTTATTCATATTTTGGGTCACATGAGCCAATCAGATTGCTGTGAATTGGGTCTGGGTCTGTTGAATAGACCCAAAGTATGGGTCTGGGTCTGGAGAATAGATCTTACCTTCACAAGATCATCAGTGCAACTGTGTCTGTGACGTGGCTCAGGATCTTAGCTCACCGTACTTAGCTCACCGTACTTAGGTCACCGTACTTAGGTCACCGTACTTAGCTCACCGTACTTAGGTCACCGTACTTAGGTCACCGTACTTAGCTCACCATACTTAGCTCACCGTACTTAGGTCACCGTACTTAGGTCACCGTACTTAGGTCACCATACTTAGCTCACCGTACTTAGCTCACCGTACTTAGGTCACCGTACTTAGGTCACCGTACTTAGCTCACCGTACTTAGCTCACCGTACTTAGGTCACCGTACTTAGGTCACCGTACTTAGGTCACCGTCGTACTTAGGTCACCGTACTTAGGTCACCGTACTTAGGTCACCGTACTTTGCCCCGGAGATATTATTATGTCCTGTCTGTGTAGTTACAGGAAGGACAATCGTCCTCAGATGGATGTAGACAATTTTTGTTTTGAGTGGGTGGTAGGGTTGCAGTTGACACATCACATATTATACATAACATTGGGTTTGCTTTTTTGTTGTTATTTTAAAATCAGGATGTATACCGTTAGGCCAAACCAATGTTATTTCTTGTTTCTCATAATAATGGGTGTGGCAATACAACCAATCGACAAAGATCGTAGTGCTTTGAGGGTCGTAACTGTATGTTAACGTACATGTAGGAGTTATGACTCTCATAGTGCTACAATCATTCTGTAGAATGGGACCCAGATCATATTTATCTTTATTGTTGTACATCTGCTCTGAATAAATTATAATTATTTATTTAATAATTTCTTTTATAAGCCATGTAGAATTTAAAAACTTTTATAGAAACGTATCATTTTCTATAATTTTTGTCTTAATGATTTGATTTTCACTGGTCTTTTTTCTCTTTCAGGTTTTTTATCTGGACCAAAGAAAGCGCGGAAAGTGAATTCTGCAGGATTAAAGGAAGACCGCGGATCCCCAGACCGTGAGGGTCATGTGAACCCAGGATTTGACGAAAACCAGCATGGTATTTCCGCAGCCGAACAAGGTGAGATAACCCTATAATCCCAACATAGTTTTGGCATGTAAACAATTTTTTTAAGAAATTGTTGTGTGTAATTGAAGTTATTGACCAATCGCAGTACGCTATGAATGCAGTTCCCACTACCCTTGGTTGATCATGAAAAGTTCAATGGATGGTAGATCTGAAATACATCTCAGAAATTACATTTAATTGGCTATTATCCAATGGTTCGAAATTTTTCTTATTTCTAGGCAGTGTTTAGTGTCTAGATGAATGGCAACCTTTAATTTTGATAATTTAGTATAGATTATATTTAATAATTTAGTATATTTAATAATTTAGTATAGAGTATATTTAATAATAGTATAGAGTATATTTTATAATTTAGTATAGAGTATATAAAAATACTAAATGTATTCATTGGTACTGATGGCACAATCATCGGGAGACAATGCTATCCTATCGATAGATCTATGGCAGCGACAAATTCATTTTCTTTTGTAAATTATACTAACTTCCCCAAACTTTGAACATTCTACCAGTCTACCGATAATAGCGCCAATGGTACGTCTGTTGAAAGTGCAACACGATCAGTCCATAACGTATATCTACCAATGGCCCCATTCTCTACCAACAGTGGTAACATTTATATGTGGTGTGGTGTGGTGTGGTGTGGTGTGGTGTGGTGTGGTGTGATGGTGTGGTGTGGTGTGGTGTGGTGTGGTGTGGTGTGGTGTGGTGTGGTGTGGTGAGTAGAGCTTGCAATGGGAAGTATAAATTCATTTGACTTTTCTGGTGATATCAATGTATGTTACTCAGGCATAGATCTACCAACAATTATACTATAGTAATTCTGAGATTGCTTCAAATAACTGTTTGACACAAACATGCAACCCCCCCCACCCCCACCCCCCAAATTCCAAAATGTTATGATTTACAAGATTGCAAACAATATACTACCATTCTTTTATATAAAACATGAAAACAGTGCTATTATTTGAAACACGTCCCTATTTCTATCAAGGTCACAGTGATTGCTTTTTATGAATAGTCAACTTAATAAATATCCTGTATTCGAATTACACTTATTGATTATAATCCAGCTTCTTGTTGTTGTTGAAATGTTATATATTTATTGCACAAAAAAAGCATTCTTTATCTAACTCTGAGTGTCTTTGTTTAGAATGGCAGAGATTACTGCTCATGAGCGTCTGTGATGGAAATTGATATAGTCTGGGACATGGAAGGTTAACAATTGCTATTGTAAATTTCTGACTATTGTAAATTTCTGACTATTATCCAAGGGATTTGATATACCCCGTAGGGTGCTTCATATTTCAAAGACAGCTTTAGGTAGAGTTGATCAGCTGAGTGGCTTTTCAACAGAATGCCCGAGTTCAAATATAATTGGAATCAGATGTTTTGCAACGTATCGCGAGCAAGGAAACCTGAAACTCCAGTGTTAATAACACTTAATGGTATGTACATAGAAATAAATTATGCTGTATACAATAGCGTGAACATTTATCGAACAGTATAATTTGTTTCTACCAAATAATTTTAATAAGTGTCCATTCATTTCATTAATTTATCCTTTGTATTATTGTAAAATTAGTTTATTTGATATAGCTTCCATGATATGGAACATATTGGGAAATATCATCACTTATGATGGACATGTGGTAAAAAAACATACCAGCCGTCATATGAGTGAAATATTCTTGAAAACAGCTCTGAACCCCAATTCAACCAACCAATCGAGCAAAATGTCAGTTCAGAAAAGATTTGCAACATCAGACAGCAAGATTTAATTACTCCACACAAACATTGTTGCCTTGTTGAAAGTGGAACACGATCTGAATTGGATCATCATTACACAAACAATGCACACATTGCGTAAGTCTACACGAGTAAACATACTGCAGCTTATATTGATTAACATACCATTTACCTAATTAATGTCGTCGCAAATGGGTGAAAGAATTCCGCAGCGACGTTAAACTCCATTATCACTCACTCACCCTAATTAATGTCAATGAACAGGTTGAAGTGTATTGTAAACAGGATGTAGCAATCATTAATAATGGATCTCTTTCCTCACATATTTTATTCTTTTAAATTGGTTGTTATGAACCTCCAATTCCTGTCTACCTAGGTGTTGCTTGATATAGCGGAGTAATTAGCAAAATTGAAATTATGGTTGATTCTTTCAGTTCTCTAGCTATGAATATATATTATTGGCACTTTTAAATCAATAATTCTTATAAAACAATTATTTTACATGTATTTGAAATGTACATGTATCTACACATACTCTCAAAAAATAATATGATGTACTATATGATATTTCTATTTTGTCATTTGACAATATAAAGACAAATAAGTCTATCTATCTAAATAATTTTGATATGCCAAGCACGTAATTCACAAGCAAGCGAATTCAAAGTATCTAGCAATTTGAGTGCTTTAAAAATGAACAGTTAATATAACCAATGAATATGTTATATAAATTTGATTAGGAATTAATAGTGGACATTATTGGTGCTGGTATGTTTTGTATTTGTATCACTTTCTGCTGATCTTTCATGTCAATACAACTCTATTGATAGAAAGTGCATTTATGCATGAATAAGTTTTAGCATTAATCACTTGGTGAATGCAATGATCCATTGATGAAATGTAAAGAATTCTTTATCAGCTCAGCAGGTCATAGACTAGACTGAGATTAGTTGTATTGACAATAGTATCTGTTTTGAGAGTAGTTGTAGTGACAATGGTATCTATTTGAGGGTGGAAATGTTGCTCTTTTGTAGTTGATAGATTTCAACCATACTTTCTGTCAAAATTTAGTTTTTATATGCAAACACTATTACAGTAATCAGGTAATAGTCATTATTATTATTATCAATACTATTAGTATTATCACTATTATTTGTATTATTATTACTATTGTTTTCATTTTTACTATTATTATTATTACTATTATTACTATTATTATTATTATTTAAAATTATTTTTTTATTACTATTATTATTACTATTATTATTGTTACTATTATTATTACTATTATTATTATTACTATTATTATTACATGTCTACATCTCTAACATTTGACCGACTTCTACTGAGCTGCAGATATACATAAAAATATACATAAAAATATACATAAAAATATACATTAAAATATACATAAAAATATACATAAAAATATACATAGAAATATACATAAAAATATACATAAAAATATACATAAAAATATACATAGAAATATACATAAAAATATACATAAAAATATACATAAAAAAACAAAGACCTAAACATACCCAAATATTTAAAATAAAAAAAAATCTTGATGAATCACTATCACACATATTTTCAAATACAATAACCTTTGACCTACAACTGTAATTGCCTTCATTTTTAACTATTCATAAATACTTAAATGATCAATGAATACTTTATCCACAATGGATTTGATCAATGTCATATATTGGAACCCGGAGGGTTAATGCCCATTTCTAAACATTGATCGGAAACAATCATTGACCCCCCCCTCGTGGTGCTCAATCAGAGAAGACCTGACGATTCCTTGTTACCTGGTAACCTTGGTACCCTGGTAACCTATATTTCAATCCTTTATTTCAATAATAAGGATTGGTAAAATCCCTGGGTGTGATTTTTGGAAAATTTTCCTTTTCGTATATTTATTTTGAGGTTGTGTGATAATTATGAATTTCCATAATAAAATGATTATCATGATCATGTTTAACTGCCTGAATGAATCGGAAAATATTTACTTAGAAAAGTTAGTCATAAGGTTGTTTAATTTACATAATTTTACATAATAATATGGATATCACAATAATTATATATCGTTAGGTTGTACAATAATTATTAATTTCCCTAGTAAAATGGTTATTGCAATAATTTTTAACTGTCGGAAGGAGTCATAAATTAATTTTCTGGTTTAGGTTATTCATTAACCAAGCCACCTTTGAAGCTTCTGCTGTGGTAATAAATAGACTTTGCTTGATTTAGAATTATTGCATCAATATGTTTTGTTTGATTTAGAGTGATTTCGAGCATTGGAATCTGAGATATTTAATGTCTAGGTCAACGAGTGTGATGTCGTTGGGTAGTCACTCGCCTGGATAAATAATTGTCCACTCAGTTCATACTGAAAGTGAAAGTATAGTCTATAGGTCAATACATTCCTTGGCCGTGTTGTTTGCTTAGAATCACAGACATTGTGGTCCAAAGAACAGCACTTTAGACGTACCGTTATTCATGATAGTATATGGCGATAGTGTTTAAGAATGCAGTATTGAAATGCAATTGAGAAAGCAGAGATAGTATATTGTTGGAGTGTAAAGACGAAAGTATGCTAATGTTTATTAGAAAGTGTGGCAGTGTTGAAACATTGAGGTGCTGCCTCAAAGCACTATAAGAATTTTGAATAGGATTAAGATTATTTTAAAATATTCTTGAGAGTGTATTCATTGTTCATACAGAGATAATCTATGGCAGTTTAATTGTTAAACCACCGGCCAGTGTAAATCTGGCATAGTTTAATTGTCAAACCACCAGTCAGTGTAAATCTGGCATAGTTTAATTGTCAAACCACCAGTCAGTGTACATCTGGCATAGTTTAATTGTCAAACCACCAGCCAGTGTAAATCTGGCATAGTTTAATTGTAGAACCACCAGCCAGTGTAAATCTGGCATAGTTTAAGCAGAGCATGTGTATATAAGGCATGCGGGCAGATATAAATTAAATAATCTTGAAAGCGGCTCTAAATCCAAATTCAACCAACAATCGTCAAACCACAATTTTATTTTTAATCAGTCATATTGCAATAGATTCTAAACTGCTGCATTTTTATCAAAGAACTGTAAATATTTATGTAAATTGTTTCTTCAAGTATAGAATAAAGGGTGAGTATCTGTCCATTACTGGAGGTAAATAACTGGAGGTAAATTACTGGAGGTAAATTACTGGAGGTAAATTACTGGAGGTAAATAACTGGAGGTAAATTACTGGAGGTAAATAACTGGAGGTAAATTACTGGAGGTAAATAACTGGAGGTAAATTACTGTAGGTAAATAACTGGAGGTAAATAACTGGAGGTAAATTACTGTAGGTAAATAACTGGAGGTAAATTACTGGAGGTAAATAACTGGAGGTAAATAACTGGAGGTAAATTACTGTAGGTAATGGAGACAGGGAGATGTACCTCTCAATAATGGACAGATTTCCATTTGCTAAAACTGAGCAACTGTATTTTAACTATCAAAGAAAGCTTTTTCACACACTCCAACTATACCAGTATAAAATCAATTGTAGCTACAACTGTTCTGTGCAACAGGCCCCAGGAAGTGACCAAAGTAGCTAGCAGTATGACATTTTTCAAAATGTAAAATATACCTATTTCTTTTAACCTTCACAATACGAGATGAATCTCAAGTGCTGGGCATCTCAGATTAACAACAGCAGGAAAAAGGTTAAACAAAAATCTAATATAAAATTAATAAATGATGTTCACACATTCATACACTGTATTCACCACTCATCACTACAATGCTAATGTCATATGCGACAAGCACGTGCTCATTTAACTAATGTATTCAAAATGGCCGACTAACCGGGTCTGAAATATTAATCTGCGCATCCACTACCTATCCACATTCAACCACCCACCCTTCCACCATCCATTCTTCCCACCATCTACCCACCCAGCATCCATCCGTTAGTTCTCCATCGCCTACATGTCGTATACAGTAACTCTTATTATTCAATATACGTGGTGGATATCTACTGTCTAATAATGTGGTGGATATCTACTGTGTAATAACGTGGTGGATATCTACTGTGTAATAACGTGGTGGATATCTACTGTGTAATAACTTGGTGGATATCTACTGTGTAATAACTATTCCATAATCAATAGTGTTGATTACGTCTTTTTGTGTTTCCCGTGCTTAGGTGAAATTTACACAGTTTCGATTGCTAGTTCACCCTCTCTATAAAGCTGTTTGTCGGCAGTTTTCAATGGTTTATTACATTAAAATGATTATATTGAATATTTCGAATAACCCACTCGGTACGAGTGGCTCCGGAAAATGTCCCAAGTGAAATTAATGTTCAAAGTTCCTCACTAAATGTCGGAACTGTGAACATTAATTTCATTCGGGACATGTTCTCCGTAATCACTCGTATCTCGTGGGTTATTCTCCAAGTGTCATACCTTCTCATGCAAGTTGACCAAGCAAAACAAACTAAATGAATATTTTACTCGTTTACTCGTTTACTCGTTCAATTTCATTTCCTAGAGCCTCTTGTCATGGTGATGATTTCTAATTTCGATTGAAAACTTTTGGTGAATCAGTGTTTGTTTAACCCTCTCCATGCTGAAGACAACCGGAGATGCCCTTAAGAGCAGTGCCTGAGCTTAATCCAGTAGGGAGAGGGTTAATTCATTTGAAAAAAAGTGTTCCTTTTCTTCATTACTCATGAAGTATTTGGTGCATAGTTATGATAGTAAAATTAATAGAGAATACTAAACGATACCATTCCTATGGAAGTTGTTGCAAAATAATGAGTCATTCATGTTGGATCAAAGATTAAGATAATGTCAAGAAAAAGCAAATACACATAATCAGTGTCAGTTTGATTGGATAAAAAACTTGAGTTAACGTCAAGGAATTGCAAACACGTTCTGACTTTAGATATCTACGTACCTGATCACCTAATATACGGTTGTATGGACATTTATTTGTTGTATGGACATTTATTTGTTGTATGTCATGGATCACTGTGCGCGATTAATGAAGACTAGTGTGGCAACTCTTGTTAAATTCAGACAAATCCGGAAATTCAGTTACCCGCACGATTTTACAGGGAACGCGGTTATGCTTTGCTGGTCGCTCTGCCATGATGATGATACTAGCAGTGTAGTACTATTTGAAAAAAATACCTACAAATGCGTATATATGTATACTAAGTGTCATCGCAGTTTATTGGGTGTATAATCCCATTGATCAACTGTGTGAGTCATCTTCAAATAAAAGATGTGCGTCCGGGACGGCCAATTAAATGGCAGCCAATAACGTTTTCACAATGATTACCGGAATTTTAAGCCGGTTAACTCAAAGGAGCAATTCAGTAGGCCTATTGTAATCCAGTTGATCAATTCTGTACCGCGACAGCTGACTGCTTGGCAGCCATTGTTTTCATAATTTGACTTCTAAGTCGTTTTATCCCAGGTAAATTAGTAGTAGAATAACGCATCCGGTTCTATTTTTTTTATCGTGGTATAAGGAATAGAATCTAAGTCAGTTTATTCAAACGTTAACTAATGTTAAATGCATTGTTGCTGGCTGGGACTTTTAAATTATGCCGATATACGCAGATTGCCGAGTACAAAGATGTCGGTAATGCCAGAGTCCATATATTGTATTTTGAATTTGTGGATATAGTTTTAGTTTTTTTTGGGAGAGGAATCTTACCTTTAACTCTCTGAAGAGCAGTGCCTATGCTTAATCCAGCAGGGATAGGGTTAACAGCTTTAAGCAGCATATAGAGGGTTAAAGATGGTAGCAGTGACATGATACGAGTTAGATGCCAAGTCTGTTCATTAGCAGACCAGGTTGAAAGCATATGTGATCATGCCATTGTATTGAAAAGAACAAGACCTAATAATCCATCTTTTTCTTGATCAGTGGTTCCCCAGTTTTAAAATAGAAGCACTGCAAATTATCATTATAACAATAAACTGACTAGAATAGATATTGATTTTAAAAATCAGGAGTGGTAATCGGATTGTGTGGTTTTCTTTTGGTGGACAACTCCCAATATGAAATTTACATTACGAAAATTTATAAGAAATCCTGCTTCCTATTTGAATATTTCAATTCAATATTGTTGCATTTGTTAAGAAACAATTTACTGGCTCATTTCAAGTTTTCTATACGTATTTATAGGTATAGTACATTTAAAAAGAAAAATTTAATATGCATTTAGAGCAGGCCGTGAATGCTATGCAAGTTTTTAGCAATTCTTGCAGTAGAAGGTTATATCAATACGTGCCATTTCTAATAAGACAGATTGCCAGCTAGACAGCGATGGCTACACCACCACCCTGACTAAGTGACATCCTACTAATTCCTAGAGGCCTGCAAGAAATGCTAATATTTTCCCGAAACATACACAAAACTCCTTTCCACTTTTACCAACGATGAAATGTTTTTCTGGTTGCCATAGAGCACAACATTAGACTCAGTCGTATTTCGGTGTCCTCTTTTATCAGCGAAACAGAATCCTCCCATACTCTGATGTGTTTACCATCCTGACATGCAGGGCTGTCGCAGGAAGTTCTCAAAACCAATAGACGGTGTATGGTTGCCATGGCGACGTGTGTGTAGCTGAATGGCGGAGGAGTCGGAGGTCCAGATGCCGCATGGAGGTATCTCCTGCCATTGCTGTAGTCTCCTGGCACCAGATGTCGGGTCCTTCACGAACAATAATAATAGTGGGATTGTCAATAACGACCCACATGAACGGATCTATTGATAGATCAAAGTGGTTGCAGCATGGTGATTCTGTGGGTTCGAGCTTCATTGGGCGTTACGCTCTGATTTTTTTCTTATATTGTCATTTGTTTTATGTGTGTGTATATATATATATACATGGTGTCCTTTTCTGTACAGATTTGCTTCTTCAATGAGCCAGCATCTTGCTTGAACAGCATGGCTTCTGATGTTGTTCGCTACCCTCAAGTTGTCAATAACTTGAGTGAAAACTCTCTGGAGGTGTATGTGAGAGGCTGTGGTATAGACACATTGTCATGACCTAAGTTTCACCTTGTATAGAATGCAGGGAATGTCGCAAATGCTGGTCTTTGTCTACACTCAGTGCTATGGGTGTTGCAGGTTTCCTCCTGGTCTAAACTGACAAGCTGTGAATCATGTGACACAAGTGAAATAATCTATGAAGTGGTTCTAAGCCCCAATTGAAACCAATCAAACCATCCATATATATATATTTGCATGGATATGTCCTATAGTTTAAACTAGCATTTGATTTATTTTTCAATTAACCTGCTATGGGTAATTGGAGGTCCTAGCAGTTATTTTGATTAATCCAGCAAAATTACTGTCGACTCTTAACTAATTAGTAACAAGTAAAGGATTTTCAGTGGTGATTGCTTCGTAGTTGACGTGGACTTAAAGAGGATCACATTCTTGGGTTGGAGTTGTGTGTGTGTGTGTGTGTGTGCCTAGTCTACAGCTATCATCGTTGGTTTGTCAGTGACTGGTTGTTGACTTGACACATATTTGTTGCATGTTCTCCATGGTATTGCTGAAATACCATGGAAACTGCACTGCATGTGCTAGTCAGTGGGTCCACCAAATGGGTCCATCGAATGGGTCCATAGCCTGCATTGCTTCACGCGGATCTGATCTTTGTTGGAAATACACATGTATTTGTACAGTGCTGTAGTTGTCACAGTGTGACTATGCTATACTATGTACTTGTCAATGACATAGTTCACTCTAGGCTTGTAAATTATCATCAACATGATACTCTAGACAATATTACAACTCAAATTTCACTTATAATAAACTTGCATCATTTTTACCCTTTACAATGCATTGTTTGTTTGTTGGGAGTCATTTTTTTCAGGTTTTGTACATCACCGTGAACTACAGCGATCTCTATTATCCAATTATGATCTTGTATCGTTACTGGCAGTATGTATCCATTTTATGTCATTGGTGTGCAATGAATGCTATAGCTGTAGGTCAAAACCACTGACATGTTTATTATTTCACTGAGATGACCTAGCACATTGGCCGTCCCATGTGCTAACAGCAGAGTTTCTGCTAACTGTTACAACACCGATTAATGATAACTTGTGTTTCATTCTTCGCATAATCTCAAACATTTATTTACCCAGGTTCCTGGGCACCTTATTTTATCCTTTTTGAAGGAAATTCGACTTTACGAAAAGTTTTAAGTCATGTATTTTCTTGTCATCTATTTGTCAGTCTTCTGCATCGCCATTTCTATTATTTTTGGCATGGATTTTCATGCTTATTGTATTTTTCTGAATCGAATCTGTAGTTAGTAATTATTTTATTAAATAACATTGTAGTCATCGCGTATGGGTGAAATATTCCCGCTGTGACGTAAAGCACTAATTCATCATCATCATCATCTTATTTGTATACATTTGTATACACTGCTTGTGCAACGTACGGGGAAAAATGTAGGTTTCAACAGGGCGGGTGGTAGCGCAGTGGTAGAACAGTTGGACTTTGGAGCCACGGTTCCAGGTTCAAATCCTGCCCCGGGGGCCCTGCATCAATGTTCGCAAAAGTTACCTTTCTGACGCAATATTGATAGGATGCGATGTCTGTAGAGTGGCAATGCAGTTA
>JAUTBT010053042.1:0-15620 GCA_032361225.1 Lepetodrilus schrolli | reverse complement strand
TAGTTAATTAGTTCACCGTCACGTATGGGTGAAAGATTCCCACTGTGACGTAAAACAAAAATTCACTCACTCACTCATTACACCTTATTTTTTCTTTAATAGATAATGCAGGATGAATTAGATTGAATATATGTATGTCTAATGGTAAATGTAGCATTGCAATTTAGAAGTTATTCTATGCCATTCAAGGCACTGGAAGGTTATCATTCACATGGCCTACCGAGTACAATTCTCTGCTGGGTGAACATAAGCATTATATGTATATTTGTGGACTCTCTGAGAGCATGTAATATGTAATGATATGCAAGTGTGTATTTTCAGTGGTACCCATGGGTACATGGCCCCAGAAGTATTGCACAAAGGTACTGCATACGATTCCAGCGCCGACTGGTTCTCGTTCGGTTGCATGCTCTACAAGTTGCTCAAAGGGTAAGTACTGACTGGGCTCTGTCTACCATGCAGATCGTGGAGGTGCTTACCTCAGACTACTTTGCTCCAATATATACCCCCAGCACTCGCAGGAGCAGTAATCTTACCCAAATTCCGGGATAATGGTGATTAGTCATCATCAGCCTCACCACTCACCGCATAGAGAAGGATGCGCAGAGGGCCTATTTTACACTCTTTAGTAAACAATGTAATTTTATCATTTAAGAGTGATAAATTACAGAGGAACTAATTTCAAAATAACTATATGTAGTAAAAAAACACAATATAGTCATAATTGTCTTAGTATAGTATCAACCGTCTACATGAAATAGGGTAAGTTATATGAATTATGTTTCCACTATTTCCTGATTGTTAGGCAATGCGAAAAGATATCATCTATATCCTGCACTTTGGGATAATCTTTGTATTAGACGAGCTTCAACAAAATTATCCCTAAATGCAGGATATATACAATATCTAAAGACACAAGGTTAATAATCTCTTTATCATCTAATGTGAAGCTTAAATACTTCTCTATAACAAGTAGAAAATGCCAAAGTGTGATTCGACATTTTAAAGTTAGGTGTAGGAATACATACAGGTCAGTAAATTGTAAACTGCTTCACTCATTGATAAATACACCAAAGGCAAAGAAACAACTTTAAGAACAATTCGTATTACAAATTGTAAACATATATTAAATCCTGATTAGCACATCTAAGTAATTGTCATCTTGTTTATTATTTCCATACAGTAACATCCATAAATAGTAGTATGACATCAGATGTCATGACGTGACACACGGTTATAGCTCCCTAATTTGCATAGTTGTTAGTCTGGCAAAGTAGCATGATACACGAAATATCTGTATACTTGGTTGTTCTCATAAACTTACTTTTGAATTGCCTTCTTATTACTGATTATTTCACGGTAATTTGGTAAACCTTTAGTAAATACCATGTTTGTACATAATATATGGCAAAATTAGGACTATTTTTAGAAACAAACTGCAAAAACAATGTAAATAATGTCCATATTCCACTTTTCATTAGATGATAAATACTATTGTCTAATCAAGACATGCACCAATCTAATCAGTTATTGGAAGTATTGATAATAATTGAGCTATGGTATCGCAGGACTATGGCGTGTCATATGTAGTTCTAATATGGCAGTAACCGTGAGATTGCCGAGATGACTGTGAGCCAGTCCCGTAGATTGGCCGAATTCAGTCAGTAGTAACAAGACTAAGAGCTAAATATGTATTAATATGTATATTACAGGTGCTGGACTGATCAGCTTGGTCTAACTACAAGATTTCATTCAGATGCATTATTCGTGCATATCTAAGTGGGTGATGACATAGCTATTGATAATTTATTAGCATTCCTTGTGCTAATGGTTCACAAGACCAAATTTCAATGATTCCATCTGGAACATTTCTGGTTGTTTTGAAATGCAATGGTTTACTGGCTGAACAACAACCATAAGATGTCGCCAATTATCTGTTATTGGGCTTTGAATGTTGATGACTTCTATGACATTCATTGAAGGACTAGACAATGATCCTGTCATTATTTGCAAAATGTGATGATTTATTATCTTGTTTGTCATCTTGCAGGCACAGTCCCTTCAGACAGCACAAAACCAAAGATAAGCATGAGATCGACAGGATGACGATGACAATGGTAAGACATTTTGTGTACACTAAATATTGTGTAAGACATATTTTGAAAATTCATCCAGGGCATTTTCCCTTGGTGTTTTAATTTAGGTGAAAATAGGAGGGAGAAAGGGGCATTTTAATTTTCTTGTGAGTGTTTCAGTTTGATAAAAAAAATAAAAAAATTGCACCATCATTTGCCATATCATGAAGCCAATGTTCTGACCATCGTCTCAATTGCTTCCTGGCTTCCTGAAAATGTTATCACAAATTGTAGAAATCTGTCATAGCCATGTGTATGGATGAGTTGTCATGTGATTAAAAAAATATTTGAACAGTATGCCATGTGATCTGTTTCTACTTGTGCAAACTTACGATATTATGATATTGTAGTGAGTTTTACTTAGGTAAGCTTAAGTGACTATCATTTAACTTAGAAACAGCATCATGGCAACAGGCAGGTTTTGTCCAATGATGGAAAAACTGTCACTCGCCTGAAAACTTGCACACATTACATGTACACTTCCTTGTTTCAGAATGTGGAACTCCCAGACACCATGTCACCCGAGATGAAGAGTGTGCTAGAAGGACTGTTGAAGCGAGAAGTGGATGACAGACTGGGGTGTAAAGGACGGGGGTAGGTTTGACAGACTGGGGTGTAAATGACAGGGTTAGGTTTCAAATTCTTGTCCTGGGTATCATTTCTCGAAGCTCTTGTTTCCACTTTGAGACTAAAGCACTGTCATAAGTGCACGATCCCTATGTATAAGAGATCGCTACAAGAGTGCTATCGTCTCGTAGTAGATACGATAGCTTTGTGAAATGATACCCTTCACAATACTGCTAACTGTTAACAGATTTCTTTTACCACCATGAATTTTTCTAAATTCTTCAGAGCACAAGAGAGAGGTTTCAAATTATTCTCTGTATGATATTGCTAACTGTTAGCATATTTATTTCCCCCATGAAGTTAGTTTTGAGCACTAAATATTAAATATTCTTTGTCATCAGAGCACAAGAGGTTTCAAATTCTTGTCCTGTGCGATACTGTTGTTATCAGACTTGCTTCTTTCTCTCCGTTGAAGTCAGTTTTGATCACTAATGCTGTGTTCATTAGACATCATGAATATCATATTTCCCAGTTCACAAGTTATGAAGGATGTTTGTTTGGCAACATATCCTGTGAACACAACTTGTGAACTGGGATACAGATTTCTGACTCGATCTTCACAACTCGTGAACAAAAGGCAGCAACAAGTGAAATCATTCGGGATAAATCATGAAAATAATTGCTAACTTTTCTCTACATAAGATACAAATGACTATACATGATAGTTATGCTGCACTCTTGAATAGCAACTAAAATTGCAACTTAGAAATGGTACTGTATTTATACATCTTTATCACATAAATATATTAATATGAGTGGGGAATTTAGGACTAAACTTTAATCTTTCGAGATTATCCCTTTTACTCTCGGCGCAAAAAATGCATTTCACCCATCTATTTTTCACCTTAACACTCCATTTGGCGATGGCCTGTTCACAGGTCGGAACTGGTGAATTCATGATGTTTACGAGCACCAAATAAACACAACATAAATATTAAATATTCTTGGTGTTCAGAGCACAAGAGGTGAAGGAGCATCCATTTTTCAAGGGCATTGACTGGACACAGGTGTACCTCCAGAAGTACCCTCCTCCACTCATCCCTCCCAAGGGGGAGGTCAACGCTGCCGATGCTTTCGACATCGGTTCCTTCGACGAGGAAGACACCAAGGGAATCAAGGTGAGCAATACCTTGGAAACATTTCTGTTCTAGTTGTCTGTCCTGTCCATACTCGAACTGGCGTCAAAGAGCGTGATGTCGCTGCTCTATCCCTGTTCTGTCTGCACCACCTTGTTAGCAGGGGAAGACAACACAGGTTCTGGACACTCTCTGGAAGAAATACCCTGTTGATTAAGTATATGGTACTCTTAGGGCAACTTGAATTGTAACTCTAGTATAACTATTCATTGCTGTGGTATGTAATTGTATTAGGGCATGATGCATTCTGACTAGGTACAACCATACATTCCATGGGATACAATGTACTGTCACTACAGGTTTAGTGTTCCCTTCTCTGGTATGTGATTATGACAGCCTGTGTCTTATTCCCAGCTGACTGATGCTGACCAGGGCCTGTACCAGAACTTCCCTCTCGTCGTGTCCGAGCGATGGCAGCAGGAAGTGGCGGAGACCGTGTTCGATGCGATCAACACAGACACTGACAAACTGGAACAGAAGAGGAAACAGAAGCCGAAAATTGATGAATTGGATGCAGGCAAGTGACTATACCCATAGGCAATACATAGAACTACCTGTTTCATTCTGGCTCCATGGCATAATGGTTAGAGCATTGGCCCGGAGTGTGGAAGGTCCCCGGTTTGATCCCTGGTCGCATCATAAGACGTTAAAAGATGGTACTTGTTGTTCCCCTGCTTGGCACTCAACATTAAAAGGGGTAAAGCAAGGACTGATCAGCTCAGAATCAGTATACTGTATCCATGTTCTATCTGCTATCCACGTGAGCTAGCACAAGCAATCCAGACTAGTACAAGCAGTACATATGCATGCAAGAAAGTGGCTTTAAACCCCACGTCAACCAACCAAGTCAAGTATTGTATTTTCTGTTTTCTCATGGAGGTGTCAAGCCAAACCAATGCAATCATTGCGTATGGTGAAGGAATCCTGCTGATGTAAAACAATAATTCACTCACACACCAAACCCATGCCAACAGAAACTATATATCCATTTTCCTCATTGACATACAAGCATGACGATCTCTTAATGCTTGACTTGTTACTTCAGGTCCCACTGACTGCATCGTGGAAGGAGAGGTGTTGAAACTGGGAGGTCCCTTCTTACAGACATGGCAGAAGAAGCACCTCAAGCTCTACCCAAACAGACTAGAGTTCTATCACAAAAACCGAGACAGCCAGGTGGTCAGAAGCAAGGGTGTGGAGGTAGGGACAGAACTCTTCAAAACTGATAATTATATTGTATTAGAATGCTGCCACCCAGGGGCATGATCCACAAAGCTATCTCATCTGTTCAATTGATTGTAAACTTGTCGTGAGATCAGAGTGGTGGTCACCATCCTCATATTATGATAGGTTTTCAATCAATTGTATCTCTGTGGATTGAGCCCCAGAAGTAGATCATCATTACGCTCACTCTTATGAGAAACACAGTGCATTAGACTCTTGGCAGAATGAAACGGAACATCAGCATCAATAAATTGAGACACTATCAGTCTGGTCTGTTATTTCCATGTGAATAGTATAAGAATGCCCCAGTCATTAGAGTGAGAAGTATGTTGTATTAAGAGTCTTGGCATCCTGAAAGAGACTTTATCATTAGTTGCTGCAGTAGCACATTGAGACCAGTCCACCAGATACTCAATTTCTTTGATCAAGACTGAAACCTATCTATTGAATGTTCCCTACAAGCTTATAGGCGTTACAATTGGAACAGTTTAATAGTAGAGCAGCAGACTGGCAAAAAGTCATCTAGTTTTTAACAGTCTGTATTTGTTGTGATAGGTAAAAGACATAATAGAGGTAATCCAAGACTGAAGCCTATCTTGAATGTTCCCAACAGGCTTGTAGGCATTACAATTGGAACAGTTTAATAGTAGAGCAGCAGACTGGCAAAAAGTCATCTAGTTTTTTAACAGTCTGTATTTGTTGTGATAGGTAAAAGACATAATAGAGGTAATCCAAGAAAATCATGCCTTTTTACTCCAATGTTTCATGTTCTTTAGTCATACTTTGCTTGTTGGATTATGTGATGACAAAAAAATCGCCCCTACAGAAAATTGTATTATTTTTTTTGTGACATTTCAGCTCGTGTCTATGTTTGACATCAAAGAGGTTGCTGGTGATTTCCAGAAGCTTAACAAGACTGAGAACTGCATTATGATGCAGCTGAAGAATGACCAGAAGATTGTCATCACATCCCCTGTACGTATCCCCTCTTACCATTCCCCAACTCAGCATCTCTGAGGGATTGATAGTTGATTGGAAACTGGGCCTTTGTCCCCAGGGAAGATTGGAATGGGACAGGATATAAATTGCAATCACATTTGCTGTATACACAAGTCGCAGAGAAGACTAGCAATAAAGAGGTCTTCGTGTTCTAATGCAAGAGGGCTTCTTTACATAATATGTTCAGGACTCATCAAGAGTTATGTCCCTTGTCTTTGAATGGATTTAGATGGCAGAATCTGTAGAACATGTTATTATGGATATTGTTTTTTTTCTTTTCTTTCTTTTTTCTTTAATTAAAAAATTCTGTGGAAACAAATTTGATTTACCTGAAATCCATTTGGCAGAATCAATTTCATCAGTAGTTGGATATGCTTTAATTGACTGAATACTGATGTTTACTTTGTTCTCTAAAGGACGACACCTCCTACAGTATTGTCTCAAATGATGCTCTTTTGTCTTCACAGGATCGCGTGCTGATCACACAGTGGAAAGATGAAATAGTCAGCGCATTCAAGACCTCTGCTCAAATCATGGCTACGATGAACAAGAAAGCCAGCAAGTTGTATGGCTCAGATCACACAAATAGTCCTAGTAATGAGAACTTACGAGCTCCGCTGGAACATCGGAACAGCAATGGGAGCTAGACGGCCGCTACGGGACATGGCTCCCCTCGGATAAGTTTCCAGTCAAGGTCATCCCAGCACTCATGATGAGAGCAAGACCCTCTGGGTGCGGCACTCTGGGGTGTTTTCATCATGTGATTCAGTGTACTTTGTCATGTACTACTATTATGTGGGGATGTGTTTAATATATGCCTGCCTGCCAGCCAGCAAGGATGTGTATTTTCTGAGCTTGAGACGAGAGTAGTCTCCCCTTGTGTATATGTTGCTAACATAGCAGATGGATGATATAAACACAGTAATTATCTGTATAAATATTTTACCAAGGTCAATGTCACTTTGAGATGGAGGTGCATCATTTATATGAAAAGAAAAAAAAGATTGGCCTTGAGGATTAACCAAGGTCAATGTCACTTGTGAGAAAAGTGGATATTGACCTTGCAGTGTCCTTGAGGATAGACTGTGGCACATAATAGTTCTGTGCTGGAATGAATGGCTCATTGAAGTGAATGTCTAATCTGGTTGTCCAGTGCAATGATCTGAGTTGTTTTATGTTCTGGATACTGGAGATGTTTCTAGAGGTTCAGGAAGGACCAGGGAGCACTGGGTGTTGGTCGATGCAGGGACGCCCAGTCTGAAGTCCAGTCCAGCACAGGAAAAACGTCATTTCTCACGCCGGGTAGAGCTCCACACACAGACTGACCGTGTTGCCCAGTCTATACATACTGCACCATGTACACAAACACCCACCCACCCTAAGTATTTTGTATCTCCTCATTATGTTTTGTTTTGACATTTGACTGAAGGACTCGCAACAAAGACGCGTTGATAAATAAATGTATTGTTTGTAACCACATGTATTTCAAATATATATATGTCACGATGACAGAGGTACAGATCACCTGTCTATATTAGTGTCAAGGTTATAATACATAGTGGAGTCTGTCTCACAGACTGTACAGAGCATCCCCCTGCTTAAGTAAACGTAGTTACTTTAATAGTTTCTTCCCCACTGTGTGGTATACGTTCTATGTATACTAGTTTAGTTAATCCATACCTTCTCCATTTATTTTCATTCTTTCCAAACAATGACCACAAAGTATACTGCTATAGCCTCGTTGTCATATGTTGCCCTTACTTACGTCGTTGCTTGTCAAGTCCACAATGCCGTCATTGCTTGTCAGGTATACCACGACATTGCTCGTCAAGTCTACCGTGTCATTGCTTGTTAAGCCCACCGTGATGTCATTGCTTGTCAAGTCTACAATGACATCATTGCTGTCGAGTTTACCATGATGTCATTGCTTGTCAAGTATATCATGACGTCATTGCTTGTCAAGTCTACCACGACGTTGCTTGTCAAGTGTACTATGGGATGCATCTCTAAGTCTTTCATACCTTGATTACCATGTTCGCAACATGAGATGTAGGTTGACACATTGTCTCTCCTCACATCGCATGTCTCTCTCTAGTCACGTGACCCTCATAGAGCAATCTCCCTCTCCATGGCTAGTCGTCGAGCGCCGTGTGTCCCATTACCATGGTAACACGTTGCATTCTTAGGAGTGTATATAATATATATACATTAACATCGTTTATGATACTGGTATTATTGATATCTAGGAATACTTAAAGACGAGTATTACAGCTTCATGTTGTTATGTTGTTTTGTTGTTTTAGATGGGGCTGGACCCACCCTGTTTTTTTGTTTTGTTTTTTTGTTGTTGTTTTCTTTTTTTCATTTACCATCTTTCAGTTTCACATATGTGAATTACCTCCCCTTGAATGATCTGGCAAAATGTCCCAATGATTGCTTTTGATGTGGAATACATATTTATACTATATCATTTCATTCATACGACTGAACTTCATATTAAATTATCAGTTTTGATATACTAGATTTGGGCATTTTCAATATTGATTTGACTTTATCTGGTATAGTTTAGTATGTAGACCCTCACTGTTTGTATACTTGTCCTTTGTTGTTTGCAATTTGTACATATCAGTATGTCGTAAGAATTGCATAGTTTTCTTTCTTTCCCGTTATAAATGTAAAAGTTACGAAAAACTTGTCCAGAGCCAACATGTACGTTCAAAGGTTAGTAACCATTGCAACTGACGGAAAACTCGCCTTTTCGAGGAAATGTTTGGCTTTAGTTTGTTTATGGTCTAGTGAGATGTGCCAGAATGAAATTTAGAGAACCTATTGTTAATAACCCATTGTTATGTTTATAATTAATTATGTTTACAATTTGCACATCCATCCACTCTAGAATGACAATTTGGAGGCGTTTTTAATAATGACATCCATTTAAATTGCTTTGTTACAAATTCACCTTCTAGCACAACTTGGAGGTTGACGTCACTTTGGAGAATTTGCAAATTACACAAATAGAATATACTTTTGAGTTATATAGCTGTAAATTTTACTTGTCAGTAAAGAAATGTTTTAACTTGATCGATTGTAATTATTTCAAATATTTTATTTTGAGCTGTGTTATATATAGTACGAACATATCAAGCTACTGTTTCTATTTATCAATCACCTATTGTCATGACCACAGACATTTAGTCTGTAGAAAACCGAAGACTACTTCTTGGAGTTAGTCTGCATACAGACAGTATGTGTTATGTGCTCAGTACATCGACTAAAGATGTCTGTTTGATCAGCATGTGATTAGATGGATGCGTTGTGTATCGGATACGTTGTGTATCATACAAATCCGAGATGCATCTTTGAAGCTGGATAATATAAACTGTAACATATTCATAATGTGACATGTAGCACAAGTAACAGCACTGAGTAACAGCACTGAGGAAGAGTTGTATCGTGTTAGATTTGAGAACTTTATGATCTCATGTTAATCTAAGATTAATTTCTGTAAACTTTTTTTAAGAGTAGAGACAAATAACAGAGATTGTGTGCTAATATAACCAAGGTCCTGTGTATCTGTCACAGTGCTGACGTTACATACCTCAACGCTACATGTGCTGTTATCACACAACTTTGCAAAAATTAAGTATTTTATGAATATTTCACATTTTACATTATCCAGTCATCTAATGACAAGTTTATCACCATGTATATCATCACGTTTACAAAGTTGGAAGTCTGTACCTTGTGTTATTACCTAAACAAAATGATGCCAAATTATATACTCCAGATGATGTTGGGTAATTTTACTGATGAAAATTTTGAGTAGCTAAATTATATTGTATATCTTCAACATAGCAAGCCATTGTCTAAATATAATATGTTTCCAACCGAAATATAGAATTTTAACAAGCTATGATGTTCCAATACTATCTGTTTCCCTATGCAGCCTTTAACTTTTGTAAGTATTGGTCTAGTTTTAAAGGCACATTAGTATTGTTTCAATGCTAGTTTTGTTGTGTCTTACAACACCATTGAATTTACAAATATATATTTACTGTATCCCCCCCCCCTACTTTAGCTTTACACTAGTATTGATAGGGGATGAATTGAGTATTTAAAATATTCTAATCATTTTTAATGCTCTATTTGCCTCAAAACCAAACTGGTCAGTGTTTTAAATGCATTTAACCTGTGAATTGTTTTAATATTTTTAATTAAAAAACTTGAAATGCAATGGAGATATTTACTGTTAGTTTCCTTGCTGTGTGTACAAAACTAATCTATTAGCTCAGTATGATAACTAATTTGTTGACAATAGGTTATTATTGAAGATATTATTGCTGACTTGGTAGAACAAGGCAACATTGAGCTTATGAAAAATCGCTCATTTCCTACCGGCAGTGACTGTTTGGACTTCTTAATGGTGGAACTCGGCCATTGACCTGCTTCTAATGGGAAGAAAACCAATGAATATCATGCTACAGTCGCTTGTGAACAATTTGACAAGGACAATCACTGAGAATTGGTTTTAATTATCTCGATCCATTGCCCATCTAATCAGCATTATCACTATGATACTTGTCATTGTTTTAGCTACGATATAACATTAACCATGGCAACAATAAATATGGCATGTTTTCTTATACTTAGCCCACTGTTAACTTTGATGACGAAAAACCACATTCCGACTTGTAAAAACTTCAGCAAACAAGGTTCAGTGAAGCAGAGTAAAATATTCACCTTTATAACCGTTTCTTCATCATTTCTATGTTGTTTTAAAATAAACTTTGATCAGGGTAAGAATATTACCAATTATTGCTAATAAACTGGTGAATCTTTATAGTTTTACTCACCCTTTCATCACATTATGCATGACGATTACCAATTCTGAAGCCAGTTGAGCTCAATTTTCCGGAATCGACTTTTTTTTTATCCATAACATTACAATATTTACAATTAACTTTTAACAGTAATATGTGCCACATAATTTTAACAGATAAAGGATATTTGTTTTATCATTATCATTTTAGATGTTAAACATGTTTGTACAGAATTATTCTTTTTTTTATTTCCCATGAATAATGTAGCATGGTTACCAAGATCTTTGATGCTTGTGAATTGCATAATTTCTTGATGGATAGTATTGCATGTTTAAATAACTTGGCTTGCCATGGATAGCTGGAGGATTAAATGTCAACATATATCCTATAAGCCAGCTCGGAGGTTCGGATACGCACAGAATATGCATGCAAGTGTCAAAGGTGAAAGCAAATGATAGCATTGTGTAATGCTATTAAAATGCTAATCACAACCACAAATACTTTACAGTGGTTGTAATAAACAAAATAGACGATAAACACACATTATTAATGCTACAGCATGTCATACAATTGTTGTTCATGTGCTTTCACCTTTGACACATGTATGTATATTCTGCAATTATTAGAAACTGAGCTGGCTTATTGCCACTCTCTATATGAATCTCTATATTGTATAAAGCATGTTTTAAGGCATAAAAATAATAACAAATGTCTTCTCTTTTTTTTTACTGGGATTTGTCCACCATCACTTTGTAAACAAATCTGTGACCTTTTGTAATGCTGCCATCATTATTGAAATGGGATGGGATTGGAGAAATGAATGTAACAAATTGTATTTTGAAATTCACAAAATTCAATGTTGACAACTTTAATAGCAGTCACATCAACAATGTTCTTGTGCATTTCCATATTTATTTATTTTTAGTATAGTCAGGTTCAAATATTCAACAAAATTTCAACAAAATTAATTGTTTATACTCTTTCTTTTTTTTCATACCGTAGATTACATAAAGATAATGAAAAATATTAAAACTTGATTTGTGATGATTTAGAAATTTAGAAAACGTATGAAGTGTTCCTCGTTCTGTTTTCTTGTGCCAGTGGTATGCAATTGTCAAATAATTTTGGATGAATTGCGAAATTACTAAATGTTGTTAATTATGATCTTTAATTTATAGCTACGTTTGTGACTAACTAGTGTTGGAACTGGTGCCAATTGTTGCACTTAAAACTAGGAAGGAAGTTACATCCAACAGAGACTAGTTGTACTCTTTGTTTCAGTTCATTAAAGGTGCTAAGAGACCAGTTAACTTACACACAGGTTTTTATCACCACTGATCCATCTTGCTCTAGCAGAAATATTGACATTGTTTGCCAATATTGTATAGATAAGTAACGTGATTGTACAAATTATGGACCTGTATGTGCAATAGCAAACTTATTTCTTTCTTAGTCTTTCCATTGTTATTGAATTATGACAAGCAGAATGTGTTAATAGTGTTGATCAACTGATTATATTTATAGATTTATCAAATAAATATTAATATAGTAGATATGAAATATTAAATAATTAGATTTCAAATGATTAACAGTTTTAGGTTGACAACTGCATTTATGTTGTATATCACCAGGCCCAGAGGTTACAAAACTTTCTAAGTATTAATTTATGGTCAAGATAAAATTTTATGTGCAGATTTGTGAACAATACTTTGAGAAGCATGAAATTGTACTCAAGAAAAAGTTGGTTTATTTGGATCCCAAAGGTCCAGTGTGCTTTAATGTCATGACCTGCTTGTTTGGTTAGATGTTTATTATTTTACATTTGATATTCCAAGCTGTTTTGGCCAGTTTACTATTGAAGAAAGATAATATTGATTTTAACAATGAATTGAATGTGAATCCTAAACCATGTATTAAATAAATGGAAATAATTGTTAGAAGCGTTCAGCTCATTGGTTACCTTGCGATGCCTCTATTGCCCTTTTCTGCTTTCCTAGATTATTTTTTATTTACTTGTCGCCTGTTGTCTATTCAGCGGCACATACTCTGATAGTAAGAGATTGCCAAGTGGGCTACAGACCTATCGGGTCTATTTTTATAGTGAGATGTGTCTATTGTTCCAGAAGTATTCTGTGTAGAAAAAACATTGTCCATTTTCATTATGTATTTATTATGCCTACATCTGATATGAAGCCCAAGGTGTATCAATCTGTACCATATTCTTCTATTTAATGCTTAGGTCCAATGTGTCATACTGTTTATATTGCTATGAGTGAACTTACATAGCCATTTAATAATACTTTTCCCCAGATGGTTTTCAATTGTATATGTGTGGAAAACATTAACATGCCAATATTTGTAAGTATTTGTACATGAACAGCTAGCCCACTGTATGTATATAAAGCAAGATAAATATCTGTGTTATTATTATCAAGAATCTCATTCTTAATATATTATGATTTCATGCACAACCAACTCAGGACTGGGGCATTTGGGGGGGGGGGGGACAACTGTGTAATAATGTCCTCTTGGTTTCCAGCTCAGTATTGAAGTGTTTTGTCCCTTGGTTCAGGGTCTAATTTTCACAGCAGATTCTGAGGTGGCTGTGCAGTCTCTTTGCTTCAGTATGTGTGATTTTCACCTTTTACATATTGTGATGATATTGACAGTGAAGACTGGCAAGTGGGCCTCCACACAGTACTGAAGATGGTCGTAATAAACGAAAATTTCTGACATCGATCTTGTCTTGTCATATTATGAAGCGGCTAGTTGGGTTAAAGGTGTTTGTTGAGCCAATAAAGTTTTTAAAATAAAATAATAATAATATATATCGCTGAACAAATGGAAACAAAACTTCCCTGGCTGTCTTTGATTGTGAAGCTGTATGACATGATTGACTGTGAAGCTGTATGTCATGGTTGCATGTAATCAAGATCGTCCTAAAGCCAAAGTGAATACCTCTAGAATGGCACAATTTGAATGCTGGCAGTTTGAGGCACACCATTAGCTTGACCAACTGTGGATGAGAAATTCATTATTCTGTTTACATGAAGTATGTGTACATATTGGAATATAGCTTCTCATGTCAATATAGTTGTACCAGTTAATGATTTTTTTCAGTAAGTGTCGTTTAATTACCAAAATATATCCAATCGAGGATTACACAAACAACAAATGAGAGATTCAGTACATACGTCTGTACTAGTATTCCACTGATTGTGGAAGAACCTTACTGTAGACATAACTTATTGTTATTTTGGATTTCCTTTTGTGCTGTCTTCGTAAGTGTTGCACATATTTGTATTCGAATACCCAAGATACGAAACGGTATAACTGTTCAAAGGTAACCTCAGCTCCAACCTTGACCATGGTGTATTAGAACGTTGGCGGAACGGTTACGTTAGAGTGACGCCGCTTCGTATACAGGAAGTGCCCTGCATATAGCATACTACATGTAGTAACCAAAGACAATGTTGTGTCAACTTGGGGTGTATTCTACATTGGTTTATCATCCACTGTCGACCTGATAGTAATTAATCTAACAGTTCCTTTGGAAACCAAAGTATCTGGTCATACAATTACACAAAACACCACTTAACAATATCGTCCAAGATCTACAAGTTGACCGCAGAAGGGTTTGTAATAACCTGGGTGAGAAATTGGTTGGCTCAAAGTTAAATAAAACTACCGTTTAAACCAGGCAGCTGACGTTGCCAGCTAACCACCAATAGTATCTCATTTATATCTCATTTATCTTCACAAATGAAAGAGGCATAACTCAAGTCGGTTTATACGGCAAACGGTGTGCTGAAGGAAATCCTATCGCATTGTGGGATTGGTCTGCCCATGCATAAACAGGTCAACGGCGTCCCTAGAAACCGGTGGCTTGCGCGCGTATTAGAGAGAAATGCGAAAGGACCGCGTCGGTAAATATCTACAGACATGTTCCTGATGATACACTGATTTGTCGTATATATTAGGTAAGTGGAATTCACTATGTTATTTTTATATTGGCTTTCAACCATCTAGTGTAAATATATGTTACCTGCAAATGGTGTGTATACAGTATACGGTATTTGCTGTATACAGGTGTACCGCACGTTAAGCTTATAGTATAAGATATGATTTGCTTGGGTAGCTTTCAATGACCATGGGGTTATCAGAATACATCGAAATTAACGTGGAGCGTGTTGTGTTTCAAAGGTGTAGATAATTTCCAATCCGGTTCCGTACTTTATGGAACGGGGTTGGTTAAATCCAACGAGCTTAGCATATAATATGTCCCATACTATATATATATATAAAAGTGATATTAGGGCGGCCTACGTTTGTTGTTATATTATTACCTGGTTATGAAATCATAATGAATGAAACTGAATGACTATATCGCGTTTACTAGTGTAATCCGTGATATAAAACGTACATAGAAGAATTTAATTCGATATAGGACACCATGTTATATAGTATGAACAATGTGCACCATTTATTAATCAAAGAAAACATATCGACGTGTCCTTCTCTTTTTCAACGTTCACAACGTTGCATATATACATTATAAGTTCATTATACTCTACGGATCAATCTCATTTTAATTTCATATGCCATATGTCATGATGTCAAATGGAAGTTAGACAGAAAAGACAATATGAATGCAGTATATATGTCTCAGTCAGTGTGTA
>JAUTBT010053041.1:0-34187 GCA_032361225.1 Lepetodrilus schrolli | reverse complement strand
AAGTAATAAATGGGCTATGTATCAACGTGAAAATGTACACATTGTATACTATAATTATTTGCTTTTATTTGAATGCAATTCCACCCCACCCCCTCACCACCACTACCACCTTCACCTCTACACCTTACCCCCAAATATAAAATATTTTCCAACAATATTTCTCACCTATCTAAAATTTGTTTCGAACAATATTTCTCACCCATTTAATACATATTTATCTTATTATATAGTATCACCTACGTAAAGTTAAGGGACGACCGTATAATACGCCCCTTTTACCAAATCGGAGTTTTGTTTATTTATTTTAAGCCATGTGCTTGAGTACGGCATCTAGCTTCCAACCTAATTGGACGTGGCATTTCATCATTTTATTATTTGTATACAGGCGAGTTACGTTGTTAGAATTATCACCCCCTTGGATCCCCTTGGTCCTCACTCGCGCGTTCGCAATCGGCCCGTACGCAAACGCGGTCAAACCCAACCCACTATCCGAGCTTCTGGGACCGAGAATCAATCGGGAACGCGCCTCCCTCGGGAGACAGTGCCATTTTTGGGAAATGTCGCTGCACTTATTGTATATGTGCATCTAGCTATAGTACTGTTATTTATTTATGACGCGCCGATCAATACGCGTATTATTGCTACTGTGGCGTAGCCTGGATGTCACGTGACAGCATTTCCAAACATTGGGATAATTTGGTTCGTGAATGGGGAACAGAGAACGGTTTTTCCACACCAAATTAATATGTTCCCGATGAGTTTTTACACGTCAAATTAATCCGCTGCTGATGATGAAGCTGGTGGTGGTATTCCATCAGGAAGATAATCGAATAATTTGGACAGTCTTTCTGAAATTCCTAAAGTAATTTCCCTGTAACAATGGGTAATAATGTGTAACCATATCAAGTTGGAAATTTTATTTATATACATTCAAGATTGTTCAATATTGAAATAGACAACATTTCTGTGAATTTGATAATATCCAATAAAGAGTAAAATCAAATTGTGTGAAATATAGTGAGCAATTGTCTTTTATAATTGTTCCTACGTGTATCCAGCCATGAAATTGAACTTAAATAAATTATATTTTCATCCAAAAACAATTATTATCAGCTCCGAGGAGACGTCTATATAATTGCATGACACAGGTAATGCTAATAATATATGGAAACCCACGGACCCCAACGTTCGTGCATCGCGTGCAGCCTCGTTTCTACATTCTAACTTTCCTTCACTTCCGATCCGTGCATTCTTTTCTCGCGGCGTTCTTACTAGCGCAATTCATTGATTAAATTTTGATAGATAGAATGTAGTAGAAGATAATATGTGTGTGTACAAACGCCCGCGACAGAGCTCGGGGCTTAACACCGTCTCGGGAGGGCTCTTGGACAACAACCGAATGGATGCGCAATTGAACAAGCAAACTCAGGACTTGATCAGATTAGCCAATCAAACGCATCCCCACAGGGCCCCTTACGGTAATGAGCACAAAATGCTATTGAATAGTGTACTTTGCTCTGTGATAACTTTATCCCAACCCCTCCGAGATTTGAGCCCAATTCCCTCACTAAATCCACCGATACCAGTTTTCGCTCTCACCGAGATTGTATACGGAGGAAAATGGGATACGAAGCTTTTTAAATGGGCTAGACACGTAAATGACGCCAAATCCACAGCTTCCCCCATATAAGACATGCACACACCTCCACGCAAGTTCTATCGATCTGAGTTTTAGCATTACAAGAACACTAATATATTATTTCTCCACACATGGGGCAAGCCATTGTAAACACGCAAAGAACGTATACATTTCACGGTTACGACGGAGCGGGTCCCGAAAGCGCATATTCCCAGGCGGGTTGTATCTGAATAGCCACACCGGCCACCGAGGAAGGCTAATTAGAAAGGTATGGCGGTGATATGGAACCTGCTGCGGTGACATCAACACCAGTGTTTGTTTATAAACTCCTCAAATTGCTCGTTTGATACAAGATCATGTCCTCTTGTCGAGTTTCCCAGGAAGCGAGGCACATACTGAGTTTGAAGGGTTACACAATGAGAACCACCCTCTGTCTTTTCACTCGCCCTGCAGTGCGACTGCTTGACTGCTGTTAAAAGGAATATAGAGTTCCAGGCATGGCATCGAAACTAGGAACCGTCAAAGAGTATGCAAATGATACAGTATGAATGGGGATGCTCCAATAAATACGCTGCCACCTGTGTCCTGTTCTTGACCATGACCTAGCTAGCATACAGTAGGCTGCCAGATAATGTGTTGGCTCATCACGATTACGGTTCTGGTTCTTTAATTTTTTTCGGTATGGTATAGACATAGTTAACTGTCAAGTGCAAAGAAAAATCCATACTGCTATTTAAGTTTACAGTTGTCCTTCGTCATCTAAAGAGGCGCATATACTTCTTCTTTCGGAGAGAGTTCCAGTTCCGGTTACCTCCGATAAACACGCCGTAAATTTCGTCAAAATTTGATGGCCATCTCCAGACGGATTTAATCTGCTCTTATTTCCGGCGCCGAGCGAAAGGTCAGAAAATTCGGCCTGTTTTCCACTTCATCAGGGCCACCGGCTGATTAATTCATTAATTCGGCTAATTTGCAGGTTTGCAATCAGAACGTCTCGGCTGGCAATATGGCTGCTGTGATGGTTTCATCCGAAGCTTGTGACACAAGAACACATTAGTGAAGCGAGATGCCGGAGCATTTACTGCCTGCAAGATTTGGGTCTATAGCAGTAAATTACCTCCACTCCTGGCTCCCACTTTCATTCTGGCCTCGGCAAAGTGTTTCTTTTATGTGAAAACTCGGCAGAAGAATCACTCACACCATCTGTCTAGGCATAGTCTCGCGGACACTTAAAACCTCTGAAAATAAAGGGACAACGTTCGTTTTAGATTGGGACAATAGTCAGCCTTTGGTTGAATGGTGATGATTATGATGGTGATGGTGAGGATGGTGATGATTATGATGGTGATAACGTGGTTGCTGTGGTGGTGATGATGATGCTGAGGAGGATATTAAGGTGGTGGTGATGATATTGATGATAAGGATGAAGACGATGCTAGTGGTGGCGGTGACACTATGGTTGGATATCTTATTAATATTATCAATATATTGGCAATAGTGACGCTTCTCAAGAGCTGCATAAGTTCTTTACAATCTTGACCTTTCAATATTCATGATCATCTTGCTCATCATCGACAACAACACCATTATGCATTACAAATCATGAATCAATTCAAAAACAGAATCCATGATTAACAATCGGCTAAATAACGGAAATACGTTTAAAGGATCTGTTCCATCATTCCCATTATAATTATATACCAAACACGCATTGTTTGCAAATTAGAAATCATTCAATGTATTCCAAATCAACACTAGAAATCTGTACGCTGAAGTACAGTAAGGATATCCTCTAGAGGAATGCCTCGTGTCATGAGGAGTAGTTTTTGAAGGCTGGATTCCATTTAGCGGGTTACCGATCGAACCAAAGTCATTTAAACGCTCGGATACTGCGCCAAGGCTTTAAAGCCTCTCCCCGGCTTAGATGTGTTTAAATTACTGGTTCTATATTGTCTGTTGCAACCGGTTTGCATTAGAGCCACTTTGCATTCGGCACGTGAAGACAGTGTCAATTTGCGCGTCGCTTTTGACCACCTGAAGTCGTTGCCCGCAATTACACAGTCGAATGCGTAGCTCGATAGCTTTTGCTGTAGTTCCGTGTGGCCCAGACGCCTTGGCTGCATCCTTCCCATCTTCCTCTAGCTTCCCCCTGCGTTCAGTAAATCACCAGCCCTCAAACGACTTATTTGTGCTACTTAAGCCCCGCCCCCTTGGGACATGGCTCTATCTACTAGTAGAAGCCCCGCGAAGAAGAATTATATCTCCCAAGTTCCCTTGAGTTGTTATTACAACAATATTATGTGGCAGTAATTTGTTATCAACGTTGTTGGGCCGGGGCTCGGGAGGATTCTAACCCGATTCGTTTTCAGCGCACTGTGAGAATTGGGACCAATTTTACACCACCAAGGAGATTTAGACTTTCCAAGACATCGCAAATTAGTTAACTGCAACAGATTTCTTACAATTTTTCCCCTTTGTGGATGAAATTTGCATTTTTCATGACTCTTTTGTTGCCAAATCGGATCCGGTATAATTTAATGGTTTACACCATGTTGATGGCTTTATATAACCCATCCCGTTATTGCGCTAGCAGGTAGAGCAATCCTATTTCATTGTTCGTATTTACATTCAGGAAAATTATTCATAGAACGGCACCTGCTCTTCGGTGTCATACCAATCCAATTGCGTAATGACAGGTTGCCATAGTAAATAGTTTTTATCGTTTTCCATCACAATGCAGTTGTCATTATCCATAAACCCTAAAAACAATTATGTTATTAGAGTTCTAGGTAGTTGGTAGTATTCCGAGGATATCTCTATTAACAATCGCGACTCTTCGTATGAAGATGTAATATAATTTACCCACCGCCTCCATGATAATAATGAGAGAATCGACGAGTAATTATCTAATGAATTTCCTGGATTTATTGTCGATTTCACTTGACAGGTCTTTTCAACTCGCCGCTTTATTAGAACACTAGCCCTTTGTAATTCAACACTAGTATGATTGGCATATGGTGTACACTGATTAAACCATATTTTCAACTTATTGGTATTGGCCATCCGCGCCGGGGACAAATCAGGCATGAAGAAATAGTGGTCATCTAATAGAACGCCGTCCCGTACCGTGAAATGTGCTCGATGCAAACCTATACCATTTTGTAGATTTGTGCGTGTCTGCGTGCGACATTTAATCCCGATAATACGAATCCCCGACGATACAAACCACTCTGCTCCGACTGTTTCGGGTAGAATTGTTTGCGTTGTTAGATGGGTCTCAGATTCCAATTTGCTAATTACAAAAACTCCAATGGCATTGCAACGCGAGTACATACGTATACGTTTGTGAAACTGGTTTTATCGAATTCTTGGTTCAACTCTGCTGAGCTGTTTGCATTGACAGTACTATTGTGTTTGGTCGAGATATGGTAAATGAACATGCAACCAGACCGGTGGAATCGTTAAACTGACAGTCTGGCCACCGAGGGAATAATTTTCACTATCAACATACCTTAACGTGCACTGTGAGAACGCTATCCGTGGTTAAATACTTGAAGATTATGCCGTAATAATCTAAAAGCCAATTGGAAAATATCCGTCATCGTGAGAAATGCATTAAAAATTAATGTAATTAGTTCATCTATACTCTTCTCTTCATTACATGCCCTTGGTAATCTATTTCACAACAATAGGCATGATTGGAGCTTGTATTGATGTAACCAGTTGAAAGGGTCAGGTACACTAATATCTCGACTATTACATTTGTATGTATTACAACACTAATTTCTGAGCAATTGTTTGTTTTAGTTGTATAGGTTTGTGTATAAGCATTGTATTGAATTCCAGAGAAATACAGTATTGTAGTTGTTAGTAAAAGGTGGCATATAATACAGCAAGACAAACAGAAATTGAAAGTATCACATCGTAAGAATGCATAAAAATAATACATTCTAACCATGTCAATGACGCGGGTTTTTGTTCGCGTTCTCGCCATCAGTACGGTAGTAAATGTGGCTTCCTTTTATCTCTGTGTTTGGAGATATAGCCCTTTGTTTTCATTGACTACACTACAAGTGGATTTGCTCAGCGTTCTAATGAATAATTAACGAAGCCCAGTGGTGTGACCCACACGATAAAAACCAAAGTCTCCTTCCCAACGTATGTGCCATTTCCACGTCTTCGCCATGTTCTCAGTCAATTTCCTGCAAACCGTTTCGGCTGTCTACGAACGCCGAACCGCCGATTGGAAACACAAAAGCAACGGTCTGAAATTGCCAGCGTGTTTCATGCCCAATTACAAGCGATAAAGGGAACATTTTAATTGATATAATACATTAATATTCCAGGGAAAATGTCTTTATTTTCGAGCTGGTGGACATATCATGCACGCTCATCCCTGATAAGAATCCAGTAGCGGAAATGAAAGTTCGTCGTAACCGGGCTGGGTTATCAAGACGAGTTATCCTAGGCCTTAAAAATCAAAACCTTCTTGCTCAGATGACCTCTACAATCCCGAAGACCGCTGCTTCGTGAATCCCTGATTGAAGACCTCCATTTCTCGATCCTTTTCACTCTGTCCCAAAGTCCATGAACACCGAGTGAACACTTGCTCCGATAGAATCAAATTAATGTATCGGCGAGCAGCTCGCGCGACGGACAAGAACCAGTCTGCCAAATCTCCCCCCGTTCTCGTTCCGGCTATTGTTGATAATATTGACTGGACGACTGATAAGAGCCTTATTAAATATGACCCCGCCATTTGCAACATAAGTCATTCTCCGTCTCGTGTCTGACGAAGTCCGTGTCAGAGGTCGGTCATTTGAATGGAATCTCGCAAATTAGCCCATTTCCAATGTTTCTGCCTGAGTACGGACGCTTCCCATATGCTCATCCCTTCGACCGACCGGAAAACACCGAGCAGAATTAACAATGGGAACGTTATATTTACAACAGAACTATTTTTAGCGTAATGCAATTACATTATATTTTTAATGCACTGTTATTAAAATTTCAGCTCGTGTTAACACCCAAGACGAATTTTGTCGCACGTAAACGACATACGATATTATTATTGACATTCTGCAAAGTGATTGTATACACATGTATTAAATTCTCAGAATAATTTGTACATAATTTCTATCATGCAAACTCCCTTTAAGCATTATTCAGATTGGTAAATTATTTCTTAACTAATCGCTCGTACATACCATAGTAAAATACTATATACATTGTTCTCTTAATGTGGTGCATACAAGATGAGATAAATAATGTGTCTGTCTGTCTGTCGCTGTCTGCCTGAAAAGTAGTTGTTGCATGTATTGTTTGGTGTAAGCTCAATGCCATATTAACGCGTCGTTTACGTTTGCTTTAAGCGAAATCGTTGCGAAACAGTGGCTACGATGTTACAAGTGGTAGCACTTTAATTAACTATTTCACGTCAAGGGATCAATTTGTCTAGTCTCTCTCCGGGAGTGCTACAACATTCCGGTTCTGTGGCGAAATCTTCTCTCAGCTATCGCACCCCCCATACTGAGCCCCAATTGATCTCACGATAAGAAGACATTGAGTACGTTATCAAATCTGTTTGTTGGCCGATACTCCCCGATTGTGATGTATCCATCGCTAAATGGTATCCCCCTGTGTGGTGTATACGTTAGTTCGGACTCGATCCCCGGCACCCCTTGGCCCGCGTTGCGTAACCACTATTGGCGCTCCCCGGGGGAATCACGCCTCACGCGAGCCCCTCAACCTGCTACCCCCCGAGTTCATCACCTGTGCGTGCTAATCATGTTGCCAGAACGCTTTCCAGTGCAGATGGATACAAGCAATCACGAACATTTTAACTGACCCCCCTCCCGCCGCCTAGCCACAGAGGCCCCTCCCCAGGGGCAAAGTCTTACTCAATTCCAGAACAAGGGCGTCTTTGATTCGCGCACTCCGGGGAACGTCGGTGTCGTCATAGGAATCCGAGAACAACCTGGGCAAAACTGCCGTTGTTGATAAACTCTCTTTAAATCTATTATTTAGGACCAATTTGTTTGCGACACGATTTAATTCCCCTGATAAACAAATTTGAAGAGTTGATTGTATTACGTCTGATTGGCTCTTCGCGATAGTAATTTCAGAATTTTTGGCATTTCAATTACCTCTGTTGGATCCGAGGTGGTCATGATGGTATAGAAATACTGAATTGAACTTTATAGTATTTGCTCACACAGGTGTTTGAATTTTTCAATCGAAAGACATTTGTTGCTCATTAGACAGTTTCATCAAAGCTGTCTGTTGTTCGCCTTCTTTGCAATATAAATAAACATGTATAATTAGTTGCCAGGAAAACCTTTTAGCAGATTCCGGATGTACAGCATCATTAGTCGGTCAGTGGGCGGACAAACCTAGAATTTTATGCCGACTGCTTTCCAAAAACAAATCAATAATAATGGACGGTCAGGAAAGGTCCTTTTAACGTATGCTTGGTGTATTTGGTTTCAGGTTTGAATTTCTTTGAAATACAGCTAGATAGGGCCACTTTAATTTCCATTTACAGTAGAACTCTATAGGCAGCGGAATTTATCTAATTTTAGTCAAATTTATTATGTTTAATATACTATAAAACTAAGGTTTGCAACGTATTCCCCCCGCCCAATAAATATGCTCCTTATTTGTTTAATAATTTCGGTTCAAAATAATCCAAACAACCAGTACACTCTGTCATATTAATTTCCTTTAAGCATTTATTTATTTACACTGAATATATCCCAAAGTATTTTAAATTACTAAACACTTTAATATAGTATACAGTTAACACAAAGCAAAAAAAATCAGTACTTATCTTTTTCTAAAAGACCTCTCAGTTACGTATCGATTTCAAATTCCTTTCAAATATACTTCGCATATCTATAAATTAGACTGTGAAAGATCGAACATAGCGACTCTGAAACAATGTAAACAAGTGCGAAACTATCCGAATTCTCTGGAGATTGGCAACAAAGAGCGGGTGTATAAACAAGACTCTTTTAACAGTCGGACTCTAGCTTGTATATATCACTTGATTAAGACTAGTAATTAACTGGCACTCGCACTCCCCGGGCGCTCGTGAAGAACTGTGAATAATTTATCAAGCGTCGGTTCGGAATGTGAAAGAGCATGTATAGTGGATGGCTGGGTAGTAATGCTAACGTTGTGTGTAAAATAATTTGTCATATTCCTTTGTCATCTTCCTTCGTAATGGATGGTTTAACAATATTCAAATATGTAAAATAAAATGTCATATTCCTTCGTAATCGGTGGCTTTATAAAAATGTTCAAGTATGTGAAAAATAATTTGTCATAGTCCATTGTCATATTCCTTCGCAATGGGTGCCTTTAACAATGTGTAAAATAATTTGTCATATTCATTTGCCATGGATTACTTTAATAATGTTGAAATGTGCAAACTCATTTGTCAGCGGTTCTTTTTAACAATGTTGAAATAACGTGTATGATAATTTGTCATATTCTTTTGCAACGGGTGGATTTAACAATTTTGAAGATACGTGTAAAATATTTTTGTCGTATTGCTTTGCGATGGGTGGTTATTAGCAATGTTTAATTTATATGTAAATTCCTTTTGTCGTATATTCCTTTGCTTGGGGGTGTTATTTCCAATCTTTATGTGTGAAACAATTATATGTCATATTCCTTTACAATGGGTGGTTTTATCAACATTGAATTTATCCATGAAATAATTTGTTATATTGCATGATTTAGGGTTACTATTAGCAATTAAAGATTATATGTAAAATGATTTGCTATATTTGTATGCTGCGCACGTTTAATATATGTAGCATTACATGAAATTATCATTTTGTTTCAAGCATAGCGTTAGAAATTTCGAATGGGAAAACAAAACTTGATAATGATACGGTAGTGTTGATTTTACCAATTACCTTATTATGAATTACATGTGTATGTACATAAAACCCGTCCCTGCGGCTATTCCATATAAAATGTATCCGTTGACAGGTATTTGAATTAACCCATATGATCATTGTGTCACAAAGCAATAATATCATTCGGTAATTGATACATAAGTTTACTATTTCATTTGTTAATCCCCAATATATCATAAGAATAATTCCCCAAATTTAGACTTTAAAAGCTCGTGTGGTAATAATCGTATAGAATTACGTGTGTCACTTTATACTGATACTAGTAAGGTATACTTATCCTCTGTGTATAATACGATCCATATAAGAATTATTAGGGCATGACAATTTCTGAGTAATTGTTTAAAGGTAAATGAACCTAATTCACTGTTCTGGCCATTCCCTTGTGTATATATATAACCGTTAAAACCTGACAACCGAACCCGTGATCGGAAACTCATCGGATTGCGTTTCGCTTTCGTGACCGAATTCCTGTTACACATATACAACGTGTTTACATCCGGGCAGTATCAAGTCGACGGCGCCTGGTCTATGGAGGAAATCGCGAGAACACGCCATATCGAATGATTCGGAAACACTATAGCATAAAAGCGTTAATTCCGAAACATGACACATGGAAAGACAAGATCGTATTGAAAATCCCCGTAACAGTTTTTAGGACAAGCCTTTCAGACGTGATTGGGGTGGATTATTGCCGAGTTGGGCGGTGGCAACAATGATGGCAATCTCCGGCAATGCTCTCGAGTCGACGGCAGAACTAATACTATGATCAAAGCTGATTCCCTTTCGTCATTAAATATTTACGATGATTTTTCATCAATTAATCATATCCCATCAAAACTGCGAACCCTATGGCGCGTTCTGTCAAGCTCCGAAATACGCTATTGCCGATCTAACTGAATGGCTGTATTCTTGATGCATTACTCTCGATCCAATTCTCAACGCATGGCTAAATTCAGAGTTGGTCTAGTAAAATTATCAGGAAAATTGCGGTGGGATAAAATGTGTTTACACGGTGTTCGTGTCTCATTGTTTATTATAAGCTTAGCGTGCATGATCACCCCCCCCACACACACACACACACACACACACGCACACACACACACACACACACACACACCATGATCCTCCAGCACCATATCCCATGGTGATTTTCAATATGATATATTAAAGCGTGTCGTTAGGAATACAGTATATTTTGAACAAAATAATTACTGAACAAACAAAAACATAAGCGGAAGAAGGTTCAGTTTATTTAAACAGAAAGACAACCACAATCAAATGCTGTAGCGTGATACTTTAATTCAAATAAGCTTTTACGCATAATGTCTTCAGAGGATAGCGTCTGTTAATGTCTCTCGCGTCCCTGTTGGGACCCGGCACTTGTTTGCTGCCATGTCGGCAAGCCTGATCAATTTGCTACTGTGACTCTCAGGAGACAACCAGGGATATGTTCCCAAACAAAAAGCACCGGTAGCCTTATTTAGCATCCTAACGCATCCAAACCATCCTCGTTCACGTCACACAGTCATAGGAGCTAAGACGAGACAGATGCACATATAAGCAGTTCTAGAAAATTGTCGATACTTTTTTTTCTCACCCGAAATTGTTGAAGTGGGTGATTATATTCACGGAGAGGAACATGGCGGATATACTGAACTTTGGTTTGGTGAGAATGTTAACATTCATTTATTGGAGGTGATTCATTGAGTGTGAGAAGAGGATTATAGTATTTGTTATTGTCAACAAGGATCTTGTCTCATGATGTCTTTAAAATTGAAGTTTACTAGAACGGTTGCAACAATGGCTGTCACCATAGGAACTTTGACATATTTTTGAGTTTATATTATTCCGAATCAATCATATCTGTCTTCAATTCCAGTATTCGTTTTTCTGGGTTTTTTAAAAATTGTTTATTCATAAATGTTGTTTTCTATATTTTGCAGATTCTTCCTCAAATTCTTCATGAAATGCAACCAGAATTGCTTGAAGAACGCAGGGAACCCCCGTGATATGCGGCGATTTCAGGTAAGTGTTTATGGATCGACGTTGTTATTCGTTGTTTCTCTTATAGTGGCAGTTGGAATAGACCTCGTTTTATGGTGTATTTATGCACTTTCCAAATTAGATATCAGCTCGTTATACATGTAGACGATACTTATGATTGTTTACAAATTAATTTCATTGCAACGAAATGTAAACTTGGCAAACATTCATTATACAATACGTGATCTGTCTAATATTTAATCCTATGGTTTGTGCCGCCAGAAAGAACAGCCTTCGAAATGACGTTTTAATAAGATATATATTCGTTCAAATATTGAGAGGGCGTATTCTGATGACTACGTTTCCACATCTATACTGTTTTTGATATGCTGGTGTAGTTCCGGAAAATAATCACGAAATACATATTCTCTGACCAAAAAAATCTCGCATCATCAACGATAGTGAATTATATACTAGTTTACTTAACCGGAAGTAATCCATTCAATGAACAATAGATCATCATACGATTATTGTCTAGTAAACACAGGCATATTATCAACGTGAAAGGGGGGGGGGGAGTATTTAAGAAGGGACAACGTATAAAATATTTATTGCCAAGTGAAAACACATCAGTTCATAACGGCCTGAAAGGCAATGATTTCGCTACAACGTCAAGTAATTAAGTCAATGGCCTCGTTATACCGCCATGTTATTAAGGCGGTTTTATTGTACCAGGAAGGAAACGATGTTTCGGGAAGCTGCAACCAAGTAATTTATATTTGTGCAACTTGTGTTGGAAATACGGCTATAATTTTCCGATCATTGGTACCGCACAATGGAACGACGGGTTTGTTTAGCAAGGCGCGGTGTTAGCGTCGCGTCTAATGACGCGCCCAGAACATGATATTGGACTGACATCAATGTCTTCCCCTCTGCAAAGCAACGCTGCTTTATAAAAGTTTATAGAGCAAAGAGTAATGCGAAATTGATTATTAGGAAAAATTTGCTTTCGAATGATTATCTCTTCATTGTCAATTGAGATCGGGTCAGCTAGGCCATAAAGAAAATGCAAAATGTTTTAGATCTTGTCACACTTTCAACAAACTCTATCAGCTCACCAATCGTGCGAAGTTTATAGAATGAGCCGTGGTATGAAAACAGGGTTAGGGTCGGTATGGACAAAATTGTCAAAGACATAAAACCTTGGGTATTACAATAGTACATGAACTGTGGTAGAACTTCATTAACTAAAACAGTTCTGAAATGAGGGAGATCCGGAAATTGCAATGCCTCATTGAACAGAAGAAACCAGTTCTAAACCCCCATTGACATGGTTTACGCGATATAATTCTTCGATTGTACCGTTACGAGAAAAAAAACTGAGCTAATTTTTCCTGGCATAGTAAGTTTTATCAATATAATCAGGAAATCCACTGTTTGCTAAAGCGCAAAGATTACTACCTCGTATTTTTCTAATTTGCTTCATAGTGTTGCCATTACTTCGTATGATATAATTTGTGTTAATATTCACAAAATATTTAGAACGATTGTTTTTTTTTATTATTGCTAATTCTTTTTCTTTTTCTCTCTGTAGGTTTCAATTTGTACACACGTAGGTGTGGACGGACCCCTCTTAGCGATATCAGACAACATGTTTGTCCACAACAACTCCAAACACGGCAGGCGGGCAAGACGACTCGACCCAACTGAAGGGGGTAAGACGATAAAATTCTTACTAATTAATTAGTGTTACCTTAGTAAATTAATTATTAAAATTTTAGTGATTATTCGTATTATCTGACCAGATTATGATAAGATTGGTACATGTATACGCATTACGTTGGGGGTACAACATAAGTATGTTGTTTGTGCCCAAGTATGTTGTGTTTAATCGGGATAGACAACAGTGGTAGAATATATTTTTAATTTGTGGAAGTAAATAACTAGGAAACAATACTATTCGCTCTAAGAAAGATATAAATAAATGAAATAAGGCCATATAATATTATAATAAAAACTATATCAATACAATAAAACACAAATAAATGATAGTATTGAAATCAGTCAGATTGATAGTACAGCAAATTTATTTCATAAAATAATAATGTGTGATCCGACCTTTAAATTAATTACAAACATTTATTTATCAGATATTCATGTATATTATTGTCAGAAGACATCAATGACAGTAATTGTAACGTCTGCATTGAAATCAAAATGTAGTTCAGCAGTGGAAGGTTTAAGAGCGAAGCAGAAGAGGTGTTAGCTGCGGGCTTGATTGTTACTCCCACCTGACCAATTACACCCCCAGGAAATCAATACGCCGCAAGAAAATAGTCCGGCACCTTCCACCGCTAATTTCCCTAGTATGGGATATTACAGTATGCAATCTAGATCCAATAAACTAATGACTTATTCGCAATCAATCACCTGTTAAAGCTCACAGGCAGGGTTACAAGTCGACTTACATATATTTATATGGCGGCAAGGCAGACGTAGCACATGACCTTTCGTACCCCAGCCACTGTTTCGTACAAAATTTACGGAGGCACTTCAAATTAGAAATAGATTATTTGTGACTGATATATCCGAGTCGTTTGTCACGTTTCTGTTGTATAAATGACTTTGATTGATACAGGCATGTTCACCTTGTGTCTCAACTAGTTTATTATTCAGGCGAACAATAGACGTACTAATGACTAACGTCCTTTATCAAGTCTGTAACGTTATCTATTCCCCGCTGGAAGGTATAACGACTGTGGGATTGAAATAGAATTAGCTCGTAGCTATCATTCTTCCATCGGAAAATACTGAAGCGTGAAATCGCCCTGTTTTGCATCCGGGGTCCTAATTCGAAAATAAAATCGTCATCGAACACTGAAAGCAATAATTATGAAAACTTAATTTATTCTTACGTCATTTTAAATGACGTCGTCCGCTATCAAGACGCATAACGGGACATTAATGTCTCTAAAAATATAATTTATCTTTACGCTTTGGGATGAAGAGAATGGGGTGAAAAATAATACTCAGAACCGCTAACAAAAGGAGGGTCATCTCTCTGAAAGATTCCCCAATCATTTGAAGAACATTAGAAGATTTTATCCAACCCCGATACTATATCGGCCGGATTTAAAGGCTCAACGCCCAATGTGTCCATGATGCAAAAGGGCTATATGTAGTAGAATTTGAAGGGAATAATTCCATTTCGTCAGCAATTATAACTGGCCTCTGGATTCTCCTGGTAGCTCTCGTGTTACAAGGGTACAATTACAGGCGTATCGAAGATTACCGCTTTAATTAGAATTACAATAACGCGAGATCTCGGGCTAGGCGAGACTCCAGCTGTCCAAAATCAGATTCAGGCGTCCCATCTGTTTCTTGGTTCCGTACACATCTGGGGTTCGCTGGAACCTCACGATACGATATGGACACAGGGACCTGCTCCGGCGACAGGGATATTTCCGAGAGTTGCTCCAACACTGGGCACTGGGTTGACGCAGTTGTGTCACACCAACATTTGGGTTCGACTCCCGGATTGTGAATTTTGAATCTTTGCAACTCATAATATTATTATTATTATTATACATTAATATAGACATAAATAAATATAATATGAAAGAAAGCTTACTATGGAGAGTATATACTGTTTGTTAAAATATCTGCTATTAATAATAACAAATAAAATAATATAATCGATGTTCCATAATAGTGAACAAGAGTAGATTTCTCAAAAAATAATATATCACAAACTGGGATTAAATTAATATCAGATCATAATATTAATTGACGTTGAGAACAAAATAGCCACTATATTGATATGTTAGAAAACCTCGACATGTATAACTGAACATCGGTTGTGAGTGCTCATCAACAACGATTACGTAAGCTATAGAGGACAAGGTCATAAAGGGCAGACAACAATTCAAACAGACACCTCCCACAGACTGGTGGATGCCGGGAAATGTCGCGAGCTCCTTCCCGCGACACGAGCGAGCAAACTCTTTCTCCGACCGACTGTGAAGTGCTGGACTAAGTTTTCATTAAATTTGCAACTATCTAATTAGCGAACCAGGACGGGGCCATCTGGCTGGCTATTTTCACCTCGTCCTTTGCTTGCGATAGTTTTTTCATGATGCCTGTCGTTTCAAATGTGTTTTGTTGGAGTTACTAAATGAGTGACGTTTGTTACTTTTCCAAATGACGCTGACAAATTGACGTAAATTGCAAGAAATATTTAGAAATAGATCGTAATTCCTGAAACGAAGCAGGTTTCATCAGCCATTGCGTCATTTGATTTGCATGTTTTCTTTAACAATCGATGACAGCGTTGTTTTCTAAATATTTTACCGAACATGTTTATAAAATTACCTTAGTAAATTAAATAATTAGATGTCGCTTAAACTATCTGCACTTCACACTTGAGATAAAGGTTCCCTCAACGAACTAACTTACTCTATTGCCACGTACAACAAAAACTGATTTGTAGAGCATGGCTCTAATTTGAAACCAGAGCCCCAAGAGATATATAGTGTCTTTGTATTCTATTGTAACCATACTGTAGAATTCTCCGTGAATATAAACCTTCCTGACAAATGAAATGCGCCGACTCGGTGTCTTATCATAGTCCCGCACGGAATGTGAAACCTTTATCCACCAATTGAGAGGCATCCTGCATCGCCGCTGCGGTCCTACCGTCTGCCTCCCGCGGTGTAAGTAAACAGGCTCTAGAACCCATTCACACAAGAAAAACATGCGCATGCTGCCCGGCTGGTAATACAGTACTCCTCTGCCGTCAAACGGATTCAAGTTATCTTGATAATTCGCAACCTACGTTAAAAGCTGATTCACTTGAAATGCAATATGTCAGGATTACCAACGTTGACAAAAGATTGTTAATTTGTCGCACGTGCACTTCCGGTTTTGAGCGTAAACCTGCGTGGGGTCTAAAGGGAGACAAAGTAGCTGGGGCTCTTTGAAGGTGTGCTCCTTCTCGTCCCAATCGCAATCGTTGGAATTATTTCATAAAGGAACTCGGTGCAGGAGCTTGGCTATCAAAAGACGATTCATAATTATTGGAACTCTTTTCTTCTCGACTGTTCACACCCTCTTGCCGTGTCATGCCAGTACAATACTTCCGCGCGGGTAGATACACAAGAAATGAATGAACTAAGTGGTCTGATGGTGAAGGGACTTATTAATTACTTAATGAATATTTCAATCAATACCACAAAACAAACAGAAGTAATTTCCTCCATTATTCTTAGCAATAGAAATCCAACCACACAATATTATGTTACACTAATAATTGCATCAATTGGTATACTCCTGTCTCGCCTTCGTATTTCTCGCCTTAGGACTAATTAGACAAGCAGGCTTCTGCCTGTTAAGTATAAGTAAGTAAATAAATAAATTAATTAATTAATTATTGCGAACAATTCTAAGCAAATGAACACTTATGTATGAATAATGTTGAGCATGTTAATCTTATTAATGTGTATTGTCGTTTAAGCACCGTGCATTTTTTAAAATCACATTACATATATGTGTGCACGATTTATCATGTATTATTTCATATTCTGCAATTGTGTAATTGTTTAAAGCATATTTTGTTTGCAAATGTAATTATCCCTTGGTTTTGTTTGCATTTTGCATTACTGGCCTTTTATGAAATATAATATTCCTGTAGAAGTTTCAGATTCAATAGCGATGTAATTAGCGAAATTCGTGTTAATTAAAGCTACCATCTGTCCTAGTGATTGTACGAAAACATGCTTGAAGATAATACGTTTCAAAAAGAATTCTATTCTTGAAACGTCTACCCGGAAGTAGCCAATGAAATGTCCAATTAAAAATGTTGAAGTGTAAACATCAGCTACAGTAAAGATATATATATATATATATATTTATGCTCCTCATTCGTGTTGAGCACTATTCAATATTATCAGATTTTTCTTAGCAAGATTCGACAAGTACAAGATATTGTTATGTTAATTTCAATAATAGAGTTGTGAATTTCACTACAAGAGTTGTTAATTTCACTCCCTCATCATCTCTATCTAACAGACATGTCCGGTGGATATGGGCAAATTCCTCATGTATTTTGGGGCAAAGTCGAGGTTCCCTCCCGAAACGAACAAGGGCGTAAGTGACTTTAAATACTATAGACAGCTTCTCCACTAAAATCATCATAATTTTCCCTTTAGCAGTGACTGAAGTACAACTACTTATACTCTAGAACGGCATGCAATATTAACAGTGTATAATTAACAATTTTAGATCTATTTGCATTTGTCCTTTCTATCTTTTCTGTTAATTTTCTCACTGTAATTATGCATGTCTTTAAGTTGTAATCTACTTTATTTTTCTATGTCGTATTATTTTCGTCTATTTCGTATGTCTCACAGCTTTATTTTACGTTCTGCATTCGTTTAGTGGTTTATTTGCATGTTTGCGTCAAACTCCTAAAATATACGTTGTGGATTATCGCATATTTTATGTGAATTAATGTTTTAACGTGGAAATAATTAACAAACTAGTTGTTATCTCCCTTCGCAGAGGGAGTCTAAAACATGATTAAGCTTCCACCATTGTGTCTACATATTCCCAAAAGATATCATGTTTACTTTCGTATTCAATGCATATATAGCTGCTTATTTAGTTTCGTATTATTTCCTATATAGGGTAATATACGGGTAGTAATATTTATCCATAGGTTTCCTATTTCCAGCCACACCCTGTATCAAGGCAATATGTCCGAGCGAAGGCTGGACAACTGGGGGGACAACGGTCATTATCATTGGGGACAACTTCTTCGACGGTCTGCAAGTGGTCTTCGGAACGATGCTGGTGTGGAGCGAGGTAAGTTTCCGTCTCATTAGAAAACGTTTAGAGTTGTCGCCCTATCGTCCAAAACAGACTAATAGATAATACAAAACAAGCTAGATTGAAACTTTTCTTCTAATCTTGGATATCACCAAAGTTCTCCAAAATTGCAATTCCAAGAAATTCGTAAAAACACCCCAAAAAAGAATCTCCTAACACAAATGGATAAGAAACTAGTTAAAGAAGAAATCTGTTGATAAAAAAAATAATCATCTACTCAAGATTGTTTCTAGACATTCCTCGTTATTTATGCTTTGTCTTCCAAACGGCACTCTTCCATCTGACCCTATTAAATAATCTTTAAATATTTTTAATAGCTGGTATTAGTCTCTATCCCCTACTATTTGTCATGTTAAATCGCTCCCCAGAGAAAGTCCACAATACCTGCACTTGTTACTACACTACATTTATATTCCGAAACAATCTCTTTGAAATTAATTTGTGTTAGCAAATCTTATGAATTGAAAGTGGATTTCTCTATCTGCTCAATGCAAATAGCTTTTTCCTGGTGAGACACAGTATGGAAGGCTAAAAAGCATTATCACGCTCCCTTAGGAATTTCTGGCGGAACAGAATGGTAATTTCTTTTTTTCCGAGTAATCCAGTGACACGTTTCGTGAGCGATAGCACAGGCTTTGGACGGACGTAAAATAAAACATGAGTATGTTTATTTAGAATTAGTGCATCTCATAGAGGAATTCAATGAGAATATTTCTAAATATTCTTTTTTTTCATGTAGCCGAATTATTTTCAAATTATTAGTGTACGACAATTATCGTATAAAGTGTATATTATTTGCGACACGGTTCCAACGGTTTTTTTTTCCGATCTGAAAGAATCCTTAATGGTTACCATCCCGAAACGATATGGAAAATGTCGTATCCGTTTGTATGTACGGTTACATGTATACAATAATGGAATGTCTACTAACTACAAAGCAGTGGACATAATATAGATAGTATACTCCGAGAGTATACTCTTTCCGATATCATCCAAACTGAAACACACACACCCTCTCTCTCTCTCTCTCCCTCTCTCTCTCTCTCTCTCTCTCTCTCTCTGATAAAACTTATCTTAAATTTCACCATGTCAAATATCTTCTATAAGATCTTATCGCGTGGTATAAATTTGATTTATACTCCAGTTTATCGAATTCTATCAGATTTTGATCATGATGTGGCCATATTTTCCAATTTTCTTGGACGAGAAGACAGAAGACCGCTATTAGGATATCACCTTTATATCCGCCGACACCTCTCTCCGGCTTCACCGGGAAGGTACGAAACTAACGCACGCGCAGTGTGACCTCAGAGTCGCCATTCTGCCATAATAGACAGCCATCATTTATTTCCAATTCCCAATGGACACATCCCCCATGTGTCTGGGATCGAGAATAATGATGCACGGTCTCCAATCAAGCGCTATAACATCATATCTATTCCTGATAGATGGCTCTTCATGTGAAGTATGGTTGTATCTATATACGCCTTGGTTGGTTTATGTTGTAAGGTGCATCGCTCTTTGTACGAAACTACTCACTTCGATCTAAAAAAAAAGTTAAAAACTAACGCCAAGGCGACCAATAGGAATTTACAATGGTGTTAAATGCAAAACTGGTATTAGAACTTAAGGAATAGTGTTTCTTCTTAATTTAGCGCTAAATTCGAACCAGCTCAAAGGAACTCCTCTCGGTGTCTGAGATTTCAAGATGGCCGTTTATTTCGGCCATGACGTATTTTATGCCCAATTTATCCGCCGATGTCGCGCCTTTGGCCTGTGAAAGTAGTTCCGGTAGAGGACTTCACTCCACCAAACCCATGGCTTATTGTCTTGAAAGTCCTTTGTTTAAGATTGGGGCAGTCTTTCATTTACTCACGGTCTGTGAAGTCGAAACAAAGTAGCACTTCCTAATATCTAAGACTTTACTGTTACGAGCGAATTCCTCTGATTTGTCCAATTTACGACTTTTTGATGATGACATTTCCACAGTGTGATTCGTATCCGGATCGCCACTGTTGACACTAAAGACCGTCCCTTTGAGCACACCGTCCATACGGAAGTCGTCTCAATGATCTCCGCCGAAGCAATATGAATCCGCTCTTAACGGACCACAATATAATCATAGATGTTTGGTTTAGCATCATTTCGGCTGCGGAGTCTTGTTTGTTCCCGTCGAGTTTAATATGTCCGGGGACCGCATTATCCGGGGAACGGACACCGGACGTATTGCAAGTCTTCACCGACGGTGAATATACATCACAACCCCCATTCAACACGAATCATCAAGGCGGCATTGTCAACCTTCCCTGGTCTCATTTGAATACCAGAAATAATAAATTTCGCCGGCAATGGCGAGCAACTGTCACTGGCGATCAGGGAGTAATTGGTCTTCATTTTTGGAAAGAGAGCCACGCACCTGATACCGAAATGATTTTTGTTGATTAAAATGAAAATCTCGCCCGTAGTAATAGAACAGTTAATTCTCACTTCGTCAGCGGGGCTTGCGCATTAGTCGGGCGACTTGCTTCTCTGGGTTCTCATCAGACGGAGGAGATGGCTCGTGGAAGGCGAGCTATAGGGCCACGACCGCTAGAGTCATCACTCTCCACATCATCAAAGCTGTCAATGCTTCCCGATTCATTTTGGTCCGGAGCAGTATGGCAGCTTTTTAGCTCAGTGATAAAAGACCTCCTTCAATTCTGTCTGATTATACTATCCGTTCCAGAAGACGCTCAGATAGTTCTAATGGAGAAGACCTTCTTCTCGTTTCATTCCGTACCGTCTTTGTAACCTGGTTAGTTTTCTAATGTATCAATCGACTGACAAGAGAGTTTACATGCCATACTCGTAATAACCATGGACATTTAGTGGACTGTTCTGCTACAAATACAATGTGATTTGAATTGTTGCTGTTGTCCTTTTTTTCTTTTCTTATGTTTTTTTACAAAATTGACGTAAATTTTGGAATTGATAGACTCTTTAATGACATTTTTAATGTATATTCGAATACCGGTAGTCACTGGAAATTCTACCGTTATTAATTATTCAAAGAAATATAAAATGATATCTTCTGTTTCGATTCAGGGGTATTTTCTATTTACAAGATTCGATATTGCTAATACATTTTCACAATTAAAAAAATCAGTGGGTTTAACAGTGTTTACTTATATACGATCTAATGCTCAATATAATAAGCATGTCAACATTATTTTATTAATATCAAAACTGTTCAATAACTTCACGTCGTATAGCTGACATGGGAGCATTAATTCCAAGTAACCATACTGTCAATTTCCTTCGCGAAATGGGAATACCGTCTAGAAGTACATATAATTGTTTTCTTGGATTATCAAACATGTGTTAATGAGATACGGTCTATCAAAGAAAGATTCCGTATATCAAAGGCGATAAAATCACTGCAACACCGGATACTGAGAAAGCTGCAATGCATCTTTGCCCACCATCGAGGGTAACGTATTTGAAGACCCAGTCTTGTGTCGTGGGACAGACACCAGAACAAATGTTTTCTCTTTCTACGGGATCCCCCGGAGTAACGAAATGTATTAATCAACCGGAGAATGTGTGAAGCAAGAAACATCCCCTTAATTATATCTCTCGGAGCTTTAAATTGCTGGGTCCGCATCGAGATCGTATCTGAGAAACATGGTTTTATCTTGTCACTGACAGACAGATCGAAGAAACGTTAGCACATTTCTGAAGTACCATTCCATACAATCACGGTTTGTTGACATATTTCATGGTCAAACGTATTTTACCAGAAAGGATGTACTTTGATTTGTCTTCATAAGTATATTGGGCAACAAGCTACACTTTCCGCATGTCCCACTGGTTTTCAATATTTTCATATTTTATGCATTTTCCTTTTATCTCGCGATAATAAGTGCAATAATTTTCATTGAGCCGCTAACGTCTCCGGTAAAATGTTAGAACATTTCTGATGTACCATTCCTTAAGTGTGGTTTTTCACAACCACTGTTTTGATGTTAAAGTTTTATTAAAATGCTACTTGCATTACTATTAGACTGCTGTTATTAAGTTATGATTTACCAATTAATTTTAAGTTTCACAAACACTATAATTAAGTCAATGCATTCTCAATGTATTATCATTGCAAATAACTGCTATAGTGAACCATTCCCACTAGTGAAACATATTAAGAAATACTATTTCTATTTATGTATTTTACATAAAAGACGTATTGAATGTATAGATTATACCTCATTTAAGTATAATAAATGCATAAAAGATTTTATTTGTTTTAATGTCCTAACTACAAAAATCAAGTGTTCGAAATAAAACTGGATGTAAATTTCATAAGATTAACAGTAATAATAATAATAATAATAATAATAATAATAGTGGTTACTTGTAAAGCGCATTATTCCACACTATTGACAGCGTGCTCAAAACAGTACAGTTCTCAATTTCATAAGTAGCACCATTGTATCCTACATCACAATAGCATGGCAATATGTCAAGTGGGAATTTATAGAAGTATCATGCTTAGTCTCTTATTTTGGACTAATAGTGTGAGCTATTCGGTGAGTCATCGTGGACGTACGCTATACACGCCTTATTATCACTGGGTGGCGACAATATATCTCTGTAAAAGCGCATACTATTGTCGTCTCTGTATGTAAAGAAATATATATCATCGTTCATTCCACTTGTCACTTTACCTATTAATAATTCACTGCCGCACAAACCCGCGAGTTAATTACAACGTCTTAATTGTTAATGGTATTGAGCAGGAAAAAGCAGGAAAACAAGAGGTTTCTACATGTATAAGCCAACCAGTATATTGACATTCTTCAGATGAACCGATAGGCTTATAGAATAGTGGAATCTTTGTTTATCAAAGAATTTCTTTAATAGGAAACTATCTCGATATTTCAAGAAACACGATATTGATGTATTGTATACCTGTCGTGGTGCTCGTATATTGATATACTAAATCATTTTCTATCTTTGTTTTCTGGTATGTATTTTAACAGGAACGATTGGCATGTTGTCTCTTTGTATTTTGCGAGTTAATGTGTACGTTTTATGCAAAATAGATTGAAATGTGTTGCGATATCCTAACATTAAATAACAAATACTTCTTATTCCTTAATAAATAAATAAATATAATTATATAACAGATAAGAAATGTATTCAATTATATGAAATTTTCAAAGAAATACTGTATACTGTTCAAATCTGTGCTATGTACCAATATAATGTCAAGTCTACGCATATTGTAGATAAACGTCAAGATCTGACTCTTTAAGAATACGGGAGATTAAGTGGAGTAAGATAGTATTATTATTAGTAGTAGTAGTAGAAGTATTATTATTAGTATTATGATAATAATAATAATAATAATAATAAATTAAACACATGTATTCCTAATTGAAGTATAGACATTGATGTCACTTGTAACACCGATGTCGTAATTGTTCTTGTAGCTGCTGACGTCGCACGCTATACGGGTACAGACACCCCCTCGTCACATACCGGGGGTAGTGGAGGTCACACTGTCCTACAAATCCAAACAGTTCTGTAAAGGTGCCCCAGGAAGATTCGTGTATACAGGTAAGATAATTCGATTCATGTTTCCTGTATCAAGCTTTCGTTTCCGATAGCAAAATAATGTCAAGTCAGCTTATACATGTACAGTGTCCCACGTTGAACGCGTATCTTCATGCCCCAATCACCTTCCAGCGTTCCCTACCCATCAACTCCCTACCCTTCCTACATTCACCACCCCCACCCCTAACCCCACCTATGCAGCTATGGACAAAATGGGAGCATATATTATGATAGGTAGCTGTAGCAAAGTCCATCACGTGTATACAAGTAATATAATTACTAAATACAATACTTTGAATATTTGCTATTTGCTATGAATATCTAAAACTACCAAGAAAAATTGCCGTATTCAGGAACATTATATTGTTCCATTACCGACCATCTTCAAACATTCACCGATGAACATTGAATAATTTCATAATTCTTTACTTTCCGGGGTTTTCTCGTCAAAGCTGTGAGATAACCCGACATATTTGAGGAGTACTTCAGATATATATCAGGAATATTAATTTACCAGCGACAATGGGCAGCGCAATTAAAACTGTCAGCCAGTTCTTTATCCCAGATCCGTCTCATGAATTAAAGTACGGTGATTTACTTGCAATAAATAAATTAAGCCGCTAACAATACTGGTCATGTTTAAGTTTCAATTTCACTTGAAATATGGTCCATCTGGTAGGGATATTCTTGAATCAATATACGGAACATATACATCAAGTTTCTTCTCTCATGAATCTAGGTTTCCAATGCATCTGGTCTTTGGTCGAAGGGAATCTTGAAAGAAAATAGAAAGAATGGTTATATATTGTTGGTATGTCTGTCTGTTGCCCATGGTGCATCTTAGTTTGTTTAGTGGACAGGACTTGATTTCCGGTTTCACTGTTCCTATATCCGGCGAATGGTCGCCGTATGCTTCCGCCATTGTTTACAACCAAATCCATGTGTTCATCCGCCGTAAACTATACACAGTTGACCCACCTGTCAAAATGTTTGCATTTTGTTCTGAAAATATGTTACCAAAAAAATCTCTACTTTTATGGGAATATCGTATTAAGATAAACAGTTCAATTTGTTTTCGAACTTTTGCGATTTTGTTTCAATAGATTTTAAAGTTCCATTGACGGTGACTACTGGAGTAGACTCAAATACATCTCAGAAAGGATTACACATGTGTATTTCCTTTTCTATTTCAATAAACGTCTAATGTTTAGATTATAAAATTACATTCGTCCAAAATTATGTTCGTCTCAGTATGACCATAAAACTCAAAATAAGCAGTGCAGGGAGTTGTGTAAAGACATGAAAACTCCATCCCTTGCTAGAACTCCATGCAGCTCGTTAGCATTGTGATGTTTAAATGGAATGCGCAAGTACGTCCTCATATTTTCTCATCAAGGCATTCTCTGGGGAGCCGGGGAATCAGATAGCGCTCAGTTGCTTTAATTCCGCGCCTGGAAGTTGGGTCGCCCGTTTTCTCTATCGGCACTGTAACCATCAATTGTTTCTAACACAAGCCCCCATGGGGAAAATTACTTAGCTTTCCTCACGAACATACAATGGCATACGAATAAAGTGAAACCAGGACTATGTCGGAGATATCGGGGCAATACCGTTCATAATTAATGAATATGGCGTCAGATGCTCGGAAGGCGACATCTTGTCCAATATCTGAAGGACGATATGGAAGATATCTATATATACTGTTTTGGCTCTGCTCGTGTACAGGTCCGGAGCTCTAATGTCTATGTTATTTATTAATTATTGAGGGTCAGTGTAAGTAAACCTATATTTCAAATATTCCGTTTCGTAGTAGAGGTCATCAATGTTTCATTCTAGAGTTAGTTCGGCTATGATTTATAACAGTAGATCGGTTTCTAAGAACTCTACGAACTATTGCGTTTGCTTTACAAAAGCATGTGAATGGTGCACATTACCTCCTTTATCACTCTGCTATATTAGATGTAATAGTGAATAAGAAATAAATATATTATTTATATTTGTGATTCAAGCAGTACACTACAGTACACCACGGCTGTTCAGATGGGAATTGTTTTAATGTCAGGATGAAACAGTAGTCGCAAGTTACCATCGGAGCACGCCCCACACTACAGAGGTACTGACAGGTCAATGAAACAGTCGTGCTTCAATTACCAGTTTTACATTCCCTTAATATTCGTCTTAATCATAGCCGTCATAATAAGGAGCGGCGGAGAATGTAAACAGATATGTTGGTATTAAAAGGAGTCGGCTGTGACTGGGTTTCATCTCTCGACTGGTTCTCGTTCATCAGGTGGCGCGCGGTAATTTTTCCGTCGCCCTCGCCATGGACAAGAGACTCTCTGATCTCTCACCAAGCCCGCTGCATTCAGGGATCGATAGCATCATATTAGCCCGACCAAAGGCGTATATGAAGAGTTATTAACCTCTCATAGAGTTCTTGGGCAGTTCTTCAACCCAGTCCCCTGTCATTGAGAATAGGAATCCTCGACAAAAAAAACACAGCCAATCAGAGGATGTCTTCTTTAACCGAATGATCCCGAAAATTACCGATCATTTAAGCGGCGATAGTTCAGCACTGTCTTGGTTGTGAACAGAATTTAGTAGGGCTGGCTAGCACGTGTCTTTGCCTTTCTCAGACAGGATCCGGTCATTTCCCCTTAGTTCCCGGTGGGGAACCAAATTTAACGCTGAAGGAAGGCGGATATTGATCCCCCCAAACAGTCACCCTTTATTACGTTGATAACTTGAAGCTGTCGTTTTGTTTTAGTCATCGGTGGATGGGAAATTATAGACGTTTTCAAGTGAACGAGGTTTCTTGAAATAACTATCTCTCAGACACTTGAAAGGGCAAAACAGACAATTTAACAACTGTTTCTCATTATTATATAATGTTTACGAAGTGATTAGCTTCGAATTGTGTAGATATCTTGTTGTAGTTTACCTACTTTATCGCCATTGTGTTGTGTAAAGAATAGATGTATTAGATATGAATAACCGGAACAGAGAACATAGCAAGTACATCAGAGACTTAAAAGTACCGTTACATAATAAATTTAATCCACGGAATGTAAATCGACGCTCATTGTTCAGGTTTAAAATAACCCGAACCGTGAATAACGTGTTCATCAGACCGAGTACAAAATACTACTTTTCACATCGCGGAATAGTCTATATAACCGTTAAAGTAACCGTACCAGTATTCCAAAGACCAAAATGTCAAATGAACCGTAGTTGAGCACATTATATATCCGGGGAAAAGCCATTGTAAAACACTGCTCTGTTCTACAGCAACGCATCTAGCCAAGCCCAAGGACCGTTGATTAATTGTCAATTGAATGCATTGCGCTGTTCTATTGTCAATGAGGCTGACATATGCCAATGTCGTCTCGCCATATTGCGTGCATGAATATTTCATTGTAAGTGGTATCTTGCTCATGAAATATTTACTCGTTGATACTGTCGCTAGTCATAGCCGCGGCTATTGTTGTTGCCGTACACGTCTAGCTTGGACACGCTTCGCGACCCTCGTCAATGAAAACAAGCGGTTAGGAAGTCGGCATCCCGAAGGGAAATGTCAAATCAAAATGGCTTCCGTAGCATGCAGACGGTGCAAAGCAATATGGCGGAACTTTGGTGATTGTCACATGACGTACGTCAATGGGGAGGGCTCGTGCTCAACTCGGAAGCTATTGAGAACGATAATATAATATAATCTTAAAGGTGTTTACGGGTTATTGCTCGTTACATGCTCAGAGATATCGTTAATCAGAATTCCCGAGAAAATTCACGATTATGACTATTTTCGTTAATCCTAACGTTATCCTTCATTGTATCAATGTACCATATTTTATTTTATTTAGTAATGTCTTTATGCTCTTGGGCGTGTTTTATATATTACTCGTTTTATTCTCATAATTAATATACTATGACGTCTTCAACTCATATTCATTGATCAACTTTGCATCTGCAAAGTACCGACACTATTAATGTGCACAGTAACCGTTACAAGTTTGTATGTTAGAATTAGCACTACCAATATTAATTTTAACAAATATTTAATCGCCTGACAAATATTTCTTCTCCTTTTTTTGCAATACAAAATAAAATTGAGCTGAACTGAGAAACCTTGTTTTTAAAGAACATACAACTAAATGTGTTTCTCTATAACATTTCAACTTTCCTATGTTGTCATTTATCCATTTTTCTTTTAGAATCTTGCCAATGGCAATTGTCCATCATTTCGTCTATTCAGTGATTGTGTTTATTATCATATACATCGCTTTGTTTTCCAGCGCTAACGGAACCTACGATAGACTATGGTTTCCAGCGCCTAATGAAACTCGTCCCCAGACACCCCGGCGATCCCGAACGTCTACCAAAAGTAAGAACAAATGAACTGTTTCTACATTTTATGTCATTATTCCATAAATAGCGTCCGTTTCAAAAGCTATCTATTAAACGAAATGGATTTGAATTATTAAAGTATGAGTATTGGGTTGAGTTATTCTTTTCTCTTCATTTTTTATTTTTTTTTGGTTTGGTTTTGTTTCATTACGTTTTCAAAATGTGAGAATTTCGTGTTTTAGTCGTGTGGATGATATCATTCTTAGTCACTTGAGTCATGTTGGCAAACAATGACACGCGCCGATACCTTAAGTGTTGTTTGGAACATAACTTAGAATACGCGTTACGCCTAATCAATACCGTGACATAGCTGTTGATGACGACATCTGCTATTGGGTACCTGTACCGTGCGTCGCTTTTATTACCCTAATTATCGCGGCAATGGTTTTTATAGCCCTGCTTTGGCCAGTTCCGCCACCTTCTTGCTAATGGATTAGTGATTTTAGATGGGTGCATGTTGCATGGACATTTCTTTATTGCGTTTGAAATGTTGTTCGTGCTATTTGCCGATGCGGACTGGGCAAAATATTGATAAATAAGCTATGTTGTTTTCTAAGGTATATAATATGTTTTGTCACGGTTGGGTATGTGCTGTTAGTACCGTTAAAGTTCATGAATACTCTATTTGTTAAGAAAATACAAATGTATGTTCATGCCGTATTGTTACTTCCGGATGCGAATTGCAATGAAACAGGTGTATAGCGCTGCTGTGGTGAATATAAGTAAAAACCATAGGACATGGGTTTACCTATTTAACATTTATATATATTTTTTTGTGACTACATATTTGTTTTAATTGCTGCAATATCTCGCAAAAGAAAAAAACTAAATCTAAATAGAGGGGAAAAAAAGGTCTCAATGTCTTTGTGTAACATGAACTATAGAACTATTCTTCATGTGTCGCTTGCAATCTCTTTCCAGGAAATAATTTTAAAGCGTGCTGCGGACCTTGCGGAAGCCCTGTACAGCATGCCAAGAAATCCCAACCAGCTCACGCTCCCGGCCCCCCGGTCTCCGGCCATGAACAACACGTCCCCAATGTCCGGCTTCAACACCTACCCCAGCCAACTGGCCGTCAGCGTGGCAGACACAGTCTCCGGTCAGTGGGAGGAAGGTTGGTGGCGCTCCAACCTTCTTAGTTACATAGCCTGAATTGTCTCCCCCTCTTTGGTCTAATGGTGTGGCCTCCCTTGGCAAAATAGAAACCTTTTTTGATAGATCGATGTTGGTTTTTTTTTATATAGATAACGTAGCTATGTATATAACATTAGAGGTGTTGGAGCTTTCTCGACATGTTTCTTCTTTTGCACGATTGTTGGGTCATGTCTTGTTGATTATTGTTAAGTTGAGCATTGTTAAGTATTATAGATTGGTGTGTAAAATATTTTGGTAACTAGGCATCCGGGTTACCAATACTTCATTTCCTTACCCGTATGATAGCTTGGTGCCTGGTACCGGTATGTATCTTACATAAATATATGTACAGAAACATCTTGTCTGGGAGAAAACCAGAGATAACTTTGACAGTGACTATATGGAATGGGGTTTATATTATAAATATATGTGGCAATCTTCCAAGTATAGCCTACGGCTGAAATAAGTAAATATTTTCCAAACAAACATACATTTATGTTGTTACGTACTTTTAATGTTTCCATTTGGTTTTGTTTAGCGCGCGTATTAATTGTTCATCGTCTGATATTGTATGTGTATTTACTATATTGGTAAACAGCTAAACACATAAATAGTATAAGTCATGTTTTAACGGGTATGTATTCCTTTCAGGGTATAACAGAAGTCAGAGTTCAAGTGTATCTCCCCGGGGGTACGGCTCCAATGGCTCCACCCCTCACAGCACGAACAGCGGAAGCTATCCTGGCACGGCAGGGATGAACGGGTATCACGGAAGTGCAGGCGCGCTAGGCAATATGGGTAAGTGTGATGTCATTTCCGCCATATTTGCTTTATATACTTTGGAGGTCATATACCCTTCTCCCTTTAGCAGTAAGTCGTATGTACCTGCCTATCAGATGATGGTTTACATGTCTTATTTAGTTTAGGGCATTGGTGGTGAATATATAGCCAACCATCGTTTACCAGGCGCTTTTTACTCCCAAGTTGTTTTGTTTTATCCTGTGTACAATATATTCGCAATTTGGATTCTGTTTGTCTACTCATTACCATTGTCAGTAGGACAATATAGAAGCATTTCAAAGTTGGTTACTATATCCGCTCAAATACGAGTGGTATATATTGAAAATAATTAATACATGTTGTCCTTGACAATCGTCTACATGTTTTCATCTCGTAATAACATAATGTCCTTGTTTAAATTAACTATTTGTTTTCATCATGCAACGTGTTTACACTCGTTAAGCTATTTCTCATTCGGGTCATCGACTAATTCAAGAAAGGGATACATAAATATGTATTAGCGGTAATAAAAAATTATGGAGATATGGTGTTCCATAATACAAATTTATACCGCACAATGCGGAGTCCAGCTTTAAAGGAAATGATGTTTACCTGTGAGACTCGGGGAATTCCGTCTAGATATAATCAATGACGGCAATGGCACTTTAAAATACCCATACACCGTCTGTCGGTCGTGGTTAAATTTGCCGTCAGAATATTCATTGTCTCGTGGTACGAGAATTGGGGTTAGAGTTTGATTTGCTCGGCTTTCACTCTACTGGAACAATGCTTCATTTGGGACCGAAAGTGTTTGCTGACGAACAATATCCAGTAACAATAAGAGCAAAATTACCGTTGGTAGAAAATCAACATACGTTCAGCAGGGGCCGCTAATTGTTTTAGCCAAACAAATGCCAGATAATTCTTAGGGAAGCAGTTTGATTTTCGTGAACGGATTGGATGTTGAGTTCCATTGTGCTGGTCATCTATGGCGCTGGTTTCTCTTGGGTCTCTAGGGGTAAGACCTCTAATAGTATGATCAACAACTTGTTAGCCCGGGTTTAATGTCAAGGGAGGTAACTGATGGACAAATCATGCACACAGAATTTTCAAGTCTCCATCTATATAGCACCGTCTGGTAATGTAGAAGTAAATTCGTCCAGGATGTGTTGGTGGCTGTCAGTGAAGCGACCTAGTTGAACACTTTGTGCACGTGGTTTGAACTCAATCGCATTTGTCGGGAAATCGATGAAGCCGCCATCTTGGACCCGTGTCGGTTAAATATCCTCTGAACGTAAACCGTCTGGCGGTAATGGTATGTGACTCTCGGTAGCTGGCTTAACGCGAGAGTGAGGTTCGGATAATGTACAGATCAGTCCACAATTGCAGCTCAATTTCCGTCAGAATCTCTCAGTTATTGACGAATTAAAGACTCACTCTTATAACACCGGATCATTTCCGAAAAGGAAAGAATAAGGTGTTTAATAGTTGATGGAGTTTGTTTGGTAGCTTTAGCAGGTAGAGGATCAATAACGCAACGTAGCAGAAAAAGAGTTAAACAGGATATTTGACGTTGAGCCCCGGGAAGAAGAGCTATTGAGGCAATACAATACCCCCCACCCCCTTCCCCTCATGCAATGGTGCCGTGTGTGTGTTGGTAATAAAGTTGCATGTGTATAAAGGATATGTTGCCATTATGAATATAACATCGGGAAATAGATAATTTATTAAAGCTGATGAATATTATGCAGAATAAATAAAAAGTTTCTTTATTTTTCAGGATTAGATCATTTTCTAAGAGATGAAGCTGGACGTTTAGGCGCAGGTGAGTCATTTTTTCTGTCTCTTGCTTCTATGGAACTATTTTCTGTCTTTGTTCTTCATATATTTTGTTTTTGTTCAACTTTTCTTCTTCTATTCGCCAATAATTAAACTACATTAATATGTAGAACCTGAACACAACATTGACCGAAGGAGATATGGCTTTGACCTGGACAAGCTGGACAGCTGTCATATTAATATTAATATTAATATTGTACGTAGTAAAGACAAAAGAGTTCTTTGAAATGTACTCAGTCGAATGTTTGCTATAATATACGGGAACTGTAATCATAACGTTTAGAGTAGCCGAAAACAAGAGATAGGTCCATTACTCCAAATTTACCTCAAACGTTCCCGTGTTTCAGTAATGTTAGGAATTATTAATTATATTAATTAATTAATTAATTAGTAATAATAATAATAACAATACTAATAATAGTAGCTATGATAATACTAATGACTATGATAATAATAATAACTAAAAAGAAAATAATAATAATTATAGGACCATTAATAATGATAATAATAATGATAATAATAATTATTATTATTATAACAATAATAACAATGACAATAATAATAATATTAATAACCGCACAAATAAGTAATAAATAGAGATAAATGGGACAGGAGAGTGGCCCTGGCTTTAATTTCTGTCGTCCTTCATTTTTCATTTATTTTTGTTTTCTTTTTTTGTGTTCTGCAGTTACATCGTCTCACTCGCCTCCCCATCACTACTCCATCCCTACTTCGGGCTTCTCCGGGAATTGTGCCCCCGGAATGTTCCCATTTTCTCCTGCCAATATGATTACTGCGGTCAAACAGAAAAGTGCTTTCGCTCCCGTGGTACGAGTGCCTAGCCCGCCCCCACCCATACCCGGCATTCAATGCGGCTGGGTTTCGCACCCCTTATTACACGTTAGTAGTAATTTATCACATTTCAACACGTTTACTGTAAGAAAGCCAGTAGTTTTAGTTGGTTAAGCGGAGCTTGTGATCCCATAATGAATGCTGAGGAAATAATATAAAATTATAGTTCAGAAGAGTTTGGGGTATGTTAATCAGAATCTAGCGTTTAGCATTATTTTTAGTTTGAAACTAGTAATAGTAGTAAAGGCGTATTTTTTTTTATGAAGGAGCCAAACATCTTGCAGTATATAATGTAGGGAGTGTGATATAAGCATTTTGTACAAGTGGATTTCCTTTGTCGATGTTATTCTGTCACTTTCGCTGTCATTATAAGTTCTTTTCTTCAATTATTATTTACTGTTTTCCTATTTATTTGATTTCTTTGTTATGTGTTTTAATTTTTAATTTTTAGTTGTTTTTTTTAACGAATTTGTGATTATTTTCATTAATTACTTTAATGTGGAAAAATTCTAAAATGAATATGTTTGTTCTTTTGCAGGAATGAGCAGCATAGTAGCCTCACCTTTCACCAGCGTCAACCCCTTTGCCCTTCCCACGTGCAATACTCAAGCATACAGCAGCTCCATCGTGTCTCCCGCAAAATGATTCGTCGCCTCCCACAGCAGGTCCGCATTGAATACCTCGTCGTATATCAATTGGTGAAGAGAACATACCGGAAGTGCAGTACGCTGTAATAGGAGGACCATGCGTGGGTCAAGAGAGACAATTCAGGGGATACCACCGTGTTGATCAAGTGGTTCCGACGGAAATATGTGATAAACTTTACCATCGGTGCTTCCTATCCGGAGATAGTATTCAATATCCAGCGTCACACAAATACATGTGTCACAAAACACTGATAAAGTCACATATTTCCGGTTGTTCGACGGTAGAACTATATATAAAAGAAGACCAGTTGGAACTGAGTTCAGTTTGAGTCTGCGTGCGCTGGCAATAGATGTGTTTCCTGTTCCGACAGGAGTCATTCGGAACGTTTGCTCTATTGCATGAGTGTGTTCACTGTTTCACATACAGACTTCTTGTTTACTCGTGTCTTGCCAAGGGAGAGAACTGTCTCGTGAGATTTCTTTTATATATATATATATATATGT
>JAUTBT010053030.1:0-15621 GCA_032361225.1 Lepetodrilus schrolli | reverse complement strand
AGCACTGTAAAAACTGGTGGAAATCCAGACTAGTACAAGCAGTACATATGCATGCAAGCCATGATGTGAGTGAAAAACAATCTTGATAGTGACACAAATCAGCCAACCAACCAACCTATATATTGGTCATGACAGCGAAGTATCTTTGATATTTGCATTCAGTTGTAGCGAATGATAGCATTTTAATACAGAATGCATGTCATATTTTCCTAACAACGTGCGACATATTATTATAGTCCTAGGCTAAAAACTATAAAAGCATTATAACGAGGACCATGCAATGTTCATCCGGCTCTTGAATTTGACACAGTGCAGCTATCGCCAAGCGGTACCCAGTGAAACACAAGTGAAATCCGTTAAAAATTGGAAACATTGATTGGTGCATTATTGCTCTACCATATACTTAATTGCTTGTTTTTCATTTGACTGCGCATGACGGTGAAAAGGAGCATTATCTCAACATGTTAGTATACACTGTATGATTAGAAACCTCAACAACTGGTAATAATGCATTGGACACACACGTATACTTGTCAATTATCATTTTATTTTACTTTGTTTAAATTGGGGTTTAGAGTCGCTTTCAAGATTCGTTCACTTACATCATGACTTGCCAGTCCAAGGATGATAACTGCATTGCAATTGCCACTCTACAGACATCGCATCCTATCAATATCGCGTCAGAAAGGTATCTTTCGAGAACATTGATCGTGACCAGGTCGTGTGTATTATATTCTGTATATGGTTATATATAGGGTGAGACTTTAATAAACTCTATTAACTTTCTAGGCTCGAACCCGGGATTCGTTACGGTGATCCACATGCAATGACAAGGCAAATAAATGTAATACTTCCGAGAACTAATTATGACGCTCCTATAAGGAACATTGTAAGGTGCGTGGGTTTCTTCGTCAAGAGAATAAAGATCTAAGTCTATCAAAACAATCCTCAAACTCCTCCTCCAAAAAGAAATGCAATTTACTGAAAGAATTCAGCGCTCACAGCGCTTTCAACGTACGAATTGTTAAGTTACCCCCGAGGTGAGAGCAATTTAGTCCAAATTAATTACGGTGACGATCGCCTCCTCAGCCTATATGTAATCCGAAAGCATATTCAGCACAGACACATCAAAACCACATATATAGCTTGCGTCTGCTGTATATAGATGCCCTTACCCCCATTCATCACGAACGGACCGGAACGTCCGCTAAGCTGAGCCGCGGAGGAAAGGTCATATGACAAAGATGTCATATTTTAACAGCATATGACGCAAGGGGGCGTTGATTACACTCAGCAGTAGCATTGTGTCGGAAACGTCTGGTTTCTCGAAAACAACATGTTATGGAGGAATGCGGAAGGGGATAACAAGCGAATCCGTGGGAATATGGTACTGGTGTTTCATTGATGAGTGAGTATGATACTCCCCAATGTTCCCACGGCGATCCACAGACATGAAGAAGACCTTTTACTACGACTGTGTGGTGTGGCTATAATATCGTGCTCATTAATTCTCGGATTGAGGAGCTCGCCATTTGACGCGAAGCCATAGTCTGTGTCACACCTTGTTCTCACCCAAATACTCCTATTTAAAATATCATCCTAGAGCATAATAAGCAAGTCTAGAATACTGAAGAACAAGAGGGGAAAGAATTTCAGCGGCTCCTTTAATTTCATGTAAATATTATACCAATCAATATAATTTATATTTGAACTATTTACTTTCACCCTCTGAGACTATGGATTGTCTAGCGAAGTCAGCGCATCATGGCCCGTGTAACAGCTGCGGAAATGTCGTGTGTCCTTCAAATGGTAGTTGTGCTATTGCATAGCTGTGATCAGCTGTATGTGGCATTGAATGCGGGCATTATAGTTGCATTTCGCGCAGTAATACAGCAAGACGGGAATGTATCCAAGTTCATTCAATCAAACGCCACGGCAGAAGAGTACAATTCGAGTTATCAAGCGCTGGTGAACTGGGCGACGATGAAAGAGAAAGAGAACGAGGAAAGAAAGAAGAGAGTGTGTGTGTGTGTGTGTGTGAATGAGAGAGAGAGAGCGGGGGAGGGAAAGAGGTAGACGAGAAAGGGAGAGAGAGGGAGGAAGGAAAGGGACAAACATACATAAAGAGAAAGAGAGAGAGAGAGAGAGTGAATGAGAGATAGAGGGATGGGAGAAACATATATAATGAGAGAGAGAGAGGAAGGAAGTGGATATACACATGAATAATGAGTTTTCTTAGTTTCAGTAACTATAATTTATTCAGTACGCGTCGTATAATGGTAGAACCATTCTGGCCATGAGTCTACGTAGGACCCAGATCCATGCTATTCGCGAATACATATGTATTTCTATAGATTAAGTCGTACAGTATTTCCGGGCTTCTTGCAAGGGCACGATTTGAATGTTCTATTTTACTTTAAATTATTCGTGTATATTTGTTGGTCTACTTTGATTTCATAATCTTGCTATTATACTGGAAACACCTGTGCATAGTTTAGCTTCCCTTTAAACCATTATATTTACTTATTATCAACATCCTAAGAACTAACATTTTCGTGGTCCATCATCGGTCCATCATCGGGCCATCATCGGTCCATCATCGGTCTCCCGGGTTACTACTAAATACAAAACAAGCTCACCTTCTTCCATTTCAGTCCTCGTATTATTTATTCCATGTATATATCAATGGCCTGAATTCTCTGGGATACTGATTCTTTTTTTCCCTCGCGATTATTTTGATGGCCGGGTCTTCAATTTTTTTCTGGGGTTCTCCGAGAACATTGTCAGGTATTCTTTGTGCGGTTTTCCTTTATCCGGGTCACACGGCACCATTTCGGGCATAAGTTCTACCGCGATATGACGAAATCAGGAAGATACAGTTTTCTTAGTTTCAGTAACAATATTTTATTCAGTACGTATCGTATAATGGTCGGACCATTCTGGCCATGAGTCATCGAGAATTGGATGAATAATTATTACAGTCATGGCCCTGTCACACCTTGGCGATCAGCGCAAACGCACGCGTAACGCATGGGAAAATCGGCCAAATTCTGGCGAACGCTGACCATCGCTGGACCATCGCTATACCATCGCCAATCGCGTTATGCAATCGTTGCTAATCGTCGGTGAATGTCGGTGAACGTCGAGAGTTTTGAACATGCACAAAACTTTCAACGCACACCAGCGTGTAAGGGCACACGCTAGCTGAGCGCTGGGTGGTCGTTCAGGTTGATCGCCAATGTTTGACTGGGCCATTACGGTTAACGTTAGGACATGCATGTACCCTACCAATATCAAAATTACAACTTCGTAGATCGCCGAATAACAATTATGTTCATTTAACCTATTGCTATTTTACTTCACACCTTTGCTAAATATGCGGAGGGGTGCCGTTCTGTCATATTTAAATATTCGAACACCAACACGAAATACATCAATCAATAATACGAGTTATCTCAAAACATCAAGACATCAACAAGGAAGGTTTTGCATAGTGCATTTTGAGATATCGAGCTCATGGTCATAAAGGAGAACATAGTTCAACTTACGAGTTGGCCATATATTAGTTTTCCCTTAATACTAATAAGTTCATAGATTGTCATCGAAAGAGTCAAATAACAATGTCTATCCATCCCGTGTAGTAGTCCGCAAACGGAGTGCACAGCACAATCCCCTCCGTGTGCGGTGGGCTTAGTTGCCTTATGAGACTGTTATGTAACGCAGGTCTCATGAGACAGACTTACCGTGTAGTAACTGCTGAGTCCCCATTTCGCACGGACTTCACGATTTCGCATGGACCTTTCCTGTCTTATGATAATGGGACTTCTCAGAATCTTAGCACTTGTCGACACCGTAATTTGTCTTATGAGACAGTTACGTATTGATTGAAGTTTGGTGTTTTTACAGTCGCCTTCCAGCATTGCTGATTTGGGCAGACTGGTTACGTAACGCAGGTACCCCCTATACACGACAAGTCCGCTTCGTACATGTATACTTGAATTACGGATATAAATGTTCGTTTGTGTGCGCTTTCCAATTGAAGATAATAGTAAAGGTTAATAATGAGGTATTATGCATCTACGTAAAATAAAACCTGCAGGACATGATTGTTGATGTGTTTCACCTGTTAGTGAATGAACAATATAATAAGAATCTTCATGATATTGCCAAGTGACCATTTGTCAATGGTGTTAGAATATATGGAAATCGCTACTACATGATAGAACGGCACCTCTCCACATATTTAGACAGAATTTGTATTCGGCGATCTAAGAGGGTGTCATTTTCTAATGCTGTGCCCAATTTGAGTGACCTGCGTTAAATTGTTTTTGAGTAATGGTACAAAACAAGGGTTTGTAACATTACCTGCCCGACTATAATATGATTACAATATTTTCAGTAGGGAAAATGGTGTGTGTTTCGAGGATGACGTACACTATTTAGCATGCTATCATAAATAATTATTATTTCTCTGCCAAATCGTAATTATGGCGTCTGGGACATTATTATGAATATGGTCAGTCACGTACCATATTATATGTACATGTATATCGATTATATTACTGGTTTCAAGGTACCCCGTGGTTATGATTACGTAATTGGTGAGACCTAGGATGGCGTATACTAGTACATAATAATTACACGTAGCAGTGCTAATCACATCGGGAGTAAGTAAACAGTAAACTAATGCACAAGTACGCAGCAATGGTAAGGATATGACGTGCATTGCTCGACACCATAATTTGGTTTATGGTCAAATGAAAAGCCAAACTTGTCATTACGAATGCAGAAAACTCATTTCACACGACCGCCCGTCCAGCAAGAAATAGAAAACCGTAGCAGGTGATCCTGCCAACAAGAAATAGAAAAACAAGCATATCTTGCATGGAAGGTGATCTTGCCAGCAAGAATTAAGACGACATATCGTGTCATCTTTCTACCGGCAATTAACATTATAGACTTTGAACCTGCGGCCAAGCCAGTGTTGTCAAGCTGTCTTGAAACGTTGTCCTTGCCTCGTGGAATATCTCGCGAAGATGAAGACGTTATGCCCTTATGTCATCAAATGTCTGCCAGGTGCTTGGTGTCTGTTAAAACAAACAACAAAGACTAGACTGTTACGAATTAAGTCAGCTGTCCAACGAAATTCGGTCGTGTTATAATTAACGACAACGTGCAGTTACTGTACATCCAGTCGGTCGTGCTAAAAGCAAGGACAGTACGATTGTTAACACGAGAAAATTAGCATAATTTCCCTTGGATGATTACCAAATTATTGGCAATATATTCTCTAATATGGCGATGCATTATTTGTATATACCGTGTGTTTGGTATGTATAGTATTTGATGTATTGAATGTGTGTGTGTTTGTATGTATAGAGCATGTAAGCATTCATTGTGTTGAAGCAAACTCTGAAGATGGAGTAGACATCGCGATCATGTGTCTACCTGGGCACAATAAATTACTTTCGACTCTTGTTCGCCAGCGGGATTCTAGCGGTCAACACCAGATTAACGAGTTTAAATGTGACAATTATGTCGAGATATTGCAGAATTACCAGAACTCCTATATATAGAAAAGAGCAGGCGGAAATTTTTAGTTTGGTTGGCTTGTGAAATAAAGGAGTTCTGGCAATTCTATCGGTGAGTACAAAATATACTATATGTGCTTTATTATGTGAAACTACACGTCTCCTATATTGTATATTGCGACACGTATTATGCCGCGAGGTCGTAAAGCGTTTAATTGATAATTAGTAATTAAACAACTGATAGTTATTGTTAATGGTTCCGTTAAGAATACAGTACACGTAATGTGGTATTGCGTTTTGTAGCATAATAAAATATATTTCATACAGAGCAATTCTTATGCATTTGTTTATAGGTGTGTGTATGTTGTGCGTGTGTATGTGTGTGTGTGTGCGCGCGCGTGTGTGTGTGCGTGTGTGTGTGTGTGTGTGTGTTCATGATTGCGTGCTCCCGCTGGCCATTGGAACAGTACATACAAATACTGTAAATCATGAAATGTTAGCGTCATGAATATTTAGCGTCCGGTGGATTATCGACCTATTAGCGTCATAAAATGTTAATTAATATACTAGTATAAGTTTATCTTAAATTGTCAATGTGTAACACTATTGGTAATTAGTAGTATCAGCAATGAACAATTGCACGTGTATGTACAGGAAATACTCACAAAACGTACACGGCACGAACACAGGAAGTTCTAAGGCCACTAGATCAGTCCATTATATTGCATAGGTAAATATAACTCTTAAACATCACATCGAAACAACAGTTTATTTTGGTTGCTAAATAGGATGAGCTATTGGTAATCCAATTACTGTAGTTATATGAACATGTCTATGGCGCATAGTTAATAGTGTTCTCAACCGATGGTAAATACAACCCGGCATAATTCCCTCAGTATGTGGTGGGCATTATCATTTGCGTCTCATTGAACTGGTAAGTTTAAACGATTGGAAACACGTCTGGCCATGGGAAATGTCGCTCAATATCTATACATTGTATCAACGTCAGCTTCAACTGGGCCAAGGCTGGAAGTAACAGGTTGGTCATCGAAGCAACGCATGTACATGTGATATACGTCACACATAAAATCCAAATTGGCGGCATAATGGCCCGTGTCTCACGAAGGGTCGTACCATGGAGTACTCCTGGCATGTGTCGAGGTTTACGTCACTTCCTGCTATAGTAAAACTATGGTGAATGCCCTGATTCGCGTCCGGACTAACGTACAACCCTTTCGTGAAACGCAGGGCTGGTGATCGGAGTCGGCCAAGGTGAAGATTCGACATTGTCCTGGTTTTAAAAGGTTCTTCCAGCAATAATATGTGTAACAGTCAGGCGAACTATGCCCTGGAGCGGAATACTGCCCCCCAGTCTCCATACACGGCATTAAGAGCATACTATTTATTAGGTGCGAATTCTCGTCACGATATGGTGCAAATGCCAAGGGCAATAATGACTGCCACCCCCTAAATAGCGTTAGGTTGAATGGTGAATATTCCTAAATTGTTAAGTTGTTATGTTTTACGGACTTCTGGCATAATTGTTAAGTTGTTATGTTTTACGGACTTCTGGCATAATATTCCTAAATTGTTAAGTTGTTATGTTTTACAGACTTCTGGCATAATATTCCTAAATTGTTAAGTTGTTATGTTTTACGGACTTCTGGCATAATATTCCTAAATTGTTAAGTTGTTATGTTTTACGGACTTCTGGCATAATGGATAATGCATATTTTCAAAGTACCAATTCTTATCTATTTTACGCACCATTGCAAAAACCAGCAATCAATAATGATAATTACTTATGCAAAATTACTATCCACCGATAGCATGGTTCGCAATGTGATAAACATGTAATGCATTTACGAAAAATAAATAAATAATTTGAAGAACACAGTGACTGGCATATGTCTTTTTTTCCAGTCAAATATGATAAGTAATAGGAAAATCTTTAAAAATTAGGGGTGGCAACGATTTTTAGCTAGAGCGTAACAGGGGGCTTTCAACAGTGTTATGCTATCCAAGTCCGGCGATGGAAGACACCATGATGAATTTGTTGATGTTTTATTTGCAACTCACTTTCTGTCACATCTTGCCATATAGTAGGACATCTCTATTCCACTACTGATTCTGAATATAATTCTCTATCACCATTACCCTGTTACATGTTAAAACCTCAATTTATATACTCATACAACGTTACTATACTTCACACATACTTGGTTAGCAAAGCTACTGCAGACTAAACGTCCGTCATTGCAAGATTGAAATAATGCATAGCGAATTACAATTTGACACAGGAGTACAATATGTCGTATACATACGTATAGCCAGGTGTCAGTGTGTGCGCGCGTGTTTGTTTGTCCGTGTGCTCGCGTATGTATCTATGTGCATGCGTCAGTACGTACGTATGTATAATACGGCGTGTGTTAGTCATGACGACTGTGTGGGAATGCGCGTGTATTATATTCACTGGGAGGTTCGTAAAAAGCCGACATTCATTTCATGTAAGAATATGTTTTTCGGCACGCATGAGAGACACATGGTACAAACAAAAAGAAGCGATACGCACGAACTAAACAATCGTGACATTCCCATGGGCCATCAGCTAGACGGCATACGCCTAGTGTATACAAACGTAGCATACACATTCAGGCCGACAGATGAACCAATGTTTGACTAGATTAATACATTTACAAGAACGACACCGTTGACGAGTTGTATTGTTCCTTAGTTCCTGGTTTTCATTATGGTAAGAAAGCGCTAGTGACCGTTTTAAGGCGTATCCATTAATATGACCACTGGATTAAACGTTTAAACAGGCACATTCCAATATACTCGACCCAGTTAATTATAATAGTTAAATGAAACTATTATAAATATATACACATTGTGTGTGTGTGTGTGTGTGTGTGTGTGTGTGGGTGTGTGTGTGTGTGTGTGTGTGTGTGTGTGTGTGTGTGTGTGTGTGTGTGTGTGTGTGTGTGTGTGTGTGTGTGTGTACATCTGCTTCATTCAACCAGCTATTCCTTATGTTTCTAATGTGTTCAATTTGACAAGACGAAATAAATAATTAACGGGGAAATCGAGTACATGCATGTGTTACGTCATAGAATCTTCCAAGACATTTAATAAATAAAACATCTATATCGCTACCCAAATTAAAAGAAAAATTCGATGTTTTATTTCTTATATAACATTCAAATACAAACAATTTAAAGTATGTTCACACTCGTCTACTTACTGTTATGTTTTATTATTTTTATTAATATGCTATTGATTATATAAGGTACCTCCAATAACTTAAGAAGCAAATTCAAGTTACAATCTTGTGATTTCTGTTTCAAATACTTTGATGTTTGGCACATTGACTAATTCGGGATGTCTTATTGTTGACTATTCGTAGGGCCTACGTATTTATCACACAACAGAGTATGTGAGTGAAATAAACCCATGCTATATTTCACTAGTGAAATAACACAATGGACTAATAACCATAGTGTATAATTGTGTTCATACACGCAGTCATACTATTTTTGGAGATATTTTATAGATGCTCCTTCGGACATAATTTATCGAATATGAAGTTAAAAGATTTCTTCAATTAAATATGCAAACACGTTTGTAAATATGTACACATTTACTTTGAACTTTATTTTGTCTGCGTACGACATTTGCTTATAAAGTGTTCATGCCTGAAAATCGATATTACGATAGTTTCCACAGTTAGGTGATGAATGTATAGAATCTCACATTCGTGTCCATGTGTTACTGAATATATTAAACTTATTAAATTATACTTAATATATTCGTTTAACACATCGTATCTAGGATTCGTTCCTGCCCCACACCGATTCACAGGCTGAAAAAGTTGCGGCGTCACCTTGTGCAAGTGGCTTAGTTAGAAAATGCCTCAGCAGAGAATGGGTACCCGAAAGGATGAGATGGACATGTGAATGATAATCTTGTAGCGCCTTGAACGGCAGCTTGGGTTGTATACTCCCCAGGGAGTTGAGAAGGAAGGAAATTGAGTGTACACATATCCAGTAATAATGTAGCGCTATGAGCTTGCTTTCGAGCGTGGATTTGACGCAATAAAAATGTTCACATTATTATTATTATTTCTGTTGATGACATTTCTTATTTTTACTCAAAACGCGCATTCGAGGTGCTACGCTAGATTATTGCGCTATATAAATAAGTATATGTATGTATGTACTGTTAAATAGATTACTTTCATTTGATCGATTTCATGTCAACAGCAATGCACGTGTTCCATGAGCTCAATCAGGAATAAACTAACGGTACAGGGCAGACTGAATTAGAGTACTATCTACTATCTACTATCATAATAGCAGTGACCAGACACGGGTCAGTCCAAACCCACACCTCTCGATGGAGACAGACACATTGGAAGCGGATGTTTCTGTAATTGTCCAATCGAACTATCAGTAGTACTTACACGTAGACATATATTAAGCTAGTATAATTGGAAAACTCATCTCGGCGTTATCCTATTGTAGGATGTCTGTGACTAAAGATCTAGGCATTGCTATAAAAAAAATATATAAGTAAAAGGAATCTGAAGTATTCTATGCTATTCTATGCAGCATAAAGTTCACCTACTTAGCGTAGAGTAGAAGTGTTCAGAACTCGCAAAAGACATGTAAGAGAGATATTGTAATACTTATAGTGTAATACTTATATTGTAATACTGATATCAATCGTAATATTGAGAGTATTGGGCCAGAAAAAAAAAGGTGTGTGTTGTATGTATGTATGAGAGAGAGAGAGAGAGAGATAGAGAGAGCGAGAGAGAGAGAGAGAGAGAGAGAGAGAGAGAGAGAGAGAGAGATTGCATGATTTCCAAGTCATGGTGATTGCTGATCAAGTCTATTATGGATCGTACCCCCAAGTTAGTAGAACATTTTACCATTTAGTCATAATATCAACTAGAGATATAGCTTCGTTTCTCCTTTGAACCTTCCACATATATCCTTGTGTGAGGAAAAATCAACCTTCTCCATCAACAAGTTACAGAGAAAAACTATGAAGAGTTAAACGGATCAATAGACCTGGATGCCTTCCGTGCCGAGTTGTGGACAGAAGAAGCTTGTGTACTCATGGTCATGATACTGGGGACAAACACTAAGGCGTTTGTGAAGACATTCTATCTCTCAGCAAATGTTGACTCTCGGTAGTTATGACTGATAATCTATAATTGTGTGTCCCGCTTCAAGCGGCCATTTCCTTGTCAATATAGAAATGTAATCATATAGAGCGAGTCTGAATTGATGGCTTCATAACATATGGTTTCCTTCCTTTATTGAAATGTAGCATTCCAGATTCTGTAGAGGCATGTGTATGCATATGTGTGTTTGTTTGTGTGTGTGTGTGTGTGTGTGTGTGTGTGTGTGAGAGTCAGTTTGTATGTGTGTTTGATGGACTGTGTGTGTGCGCGCGTATGTGTACTGTGTGCAAAATGTTTTTATTATGAATGACACAAAACAGCATTAACCCAGTTTATTGTATTACACATTTTTCTAATTACTCGGTCATGCAGCCAACAAACAAGACTCTGAAATTGCGTGTCCGTATTTTATGTTTGCTTCCTATTACAAACACACAGCATATCTCAATATAGCTCTACTTACTGCCAGAATTCTGAAATACATGACCAATTAAATCGTAGGATGGTGGTGTATGCTTAGTGCAATGGCATTAGTGGGAAGCTAAAGAAGTATCAGATTTGCCCATTAATCAACTGTAGTTGACCATAAGATTTTTAAGCAAATATACGCAAAAGGTAAATCGATGAAGGCCTAAATTAATGGGGTTTTTTCTTACAAGTACCGGTAGCGGTTTAGTGTTTGCTTGTTTGTTTGGATAGTTTGCACATTAACCAACTGTCCGAGTCAAGATTCGAGATCCGGGATGCGAAATCGAAATTGATACTGGATATACAACCTATCCGACATATAACATCCTGTTAGGGGTCTGTATTTAATGTTACAATAGCACAACAATAAACACAAGAAATGACCATATCCTATACCGTCGTATGCACAGTTTGTGTATAAAAGTATTTAATTAAAAGTAGTCTTATAAATGTCCAAATACAAGTACTCTATATGAATATAGTTTTGTTTCCTATAGCCTCCGGCACTGCTAAGTCTATATATAGTTTTTGTCATTTTGTGTGCTTATTCGCGGTATATCTAGTTTGAAAGAAAGAAGAAATCATTAGCATGTATGTTCAGCACTTCCTATCTTGTCTAGTCCACGTGATCTAGCATGGCTAACTCGCTACGATCCCTTGTCATCAAACCACCTGGTTTGTGTCGCCGAGCGAGATCAAAGTTCTATAGTCGGCACTCATAGTCCATTTTGATTCGTACAGTTCTAACTACTTGCTGGCCACGTCTTCTCGTTGTCATCGTGACTTCGAGAATCAGTCGTCATGTAGCTAGCGGTAGACACAGGGAAAGACAACTCACTCTGCCACCAGGGTTACCATTCGCCAGCCGGATAACTGTATGCTAATTAGGGAAGCGTAGTAGCGTAGTAGTTCGGAGTTCTACCCTTCCCTGGGGAAATGAGCATTTCCAGATACCTCCATGGACGTCTAGCTTGGCTTAGATTAAATCTAGGACGAAAACTGGACATCAATGGGCACTTGTACAACCTTCTTGGCACATAGCATCTGCCAATGCTTGATACAGTTAATCAAGAGATTATTGACTACTGTCTAGCTCTGTGAACAAGTCATAATGACAGCAAGAGGCTTTCATATTAATTAAAGCAAACCGACTCGGGATTCCCCGTACGGTAGCTGGGTTTACTGAAGATACTACAGGGATCATATGCAAACTTCGCGCTGGTACAGCACTTGACAGAGTGGCTTAAGCAGATAATATTTGCGCATTCAAGTAATGCTCAAGGGGGCTTTGTTTTCAGATTAATTGAAAGTATGAATGTGGGGATGAAAACATGCTGGCTGTATTATGGTTCTCGTGTGGTATGAAGAAAGCATCCGGTGATAGGTGCCAATCACGTTAGATTGCGCTGATATATCGAATTAATGCCAATCATGATCCCAATGAGAGTGAGTGAGTGAGTGAGTGAGTGAGTGAATTATTGTTTTACGTCACACACATTCCCAATAAGAAACCAACTCGCAAAATACAGTGATACTGAAGACCGTATACTGTATACCGAGATATAAATAGAAGATATGTCATTAAATATCCTTATTTATTGTATACTTTTATTATATAATTGTCAACAAAACATTGAATAGAAAAATCCTCCCAACTGGACAATGTATGCTGACGTCATGAGCTAGTAACATAACGTGTCACAATAGATCATCAAACGTATTGAAATACAAAGGCATCCTTAACGACGAATTAGCTTTCAATAGTCAATAGACAAATAGAAGTCAAAACGGAATATATTCAATTAATCATCAAACACAAACAACGCGTACAACTCTGAAACATCGTAAATGTTTAACGTGGTGTATCAAATTGATCAAATAATTGTACGATGAACTGACGAAAATGGCAGTCGGCATCGTGGTTCACATCGGGTTCAGAGATAGCGGAAGGTGTTCGCTTCACTGCAGTGATGATAACACTGTTCTCGTCACTGCAGCGACGATATCACTTTTCTCAGATTGAGAAATCTCAATCTTTCACTGCTAATTACACAACAACGGTGAATATAACGGTACAGTGTTCAATCCAGTAATCCGATCATGAAATAATTCACACTTCATGGTACGCTGCCATTGTACAAGCAGTACCTAGTCTTCTCTTAGAACGTCTTGTGTCGTAATAATTGCATCTCTTCGTCTCATTAAAGGATGGTTCCCGTGCTGATCTGGAGCATGTATAACACCGCAAGGTTCGCAATAAATACAAGTTCACAGTATGTGTTGATCTACATTTATTTCCAAGGTATTTTTGGCATTGTAATATCTACAGGTGCATGTATCAATATATGTGCGTGCTTTATTCACGAACATTCATCACAACACCATTAGGAACCATTCATGCTATACACATTACTAGTCATTAGTTTCAATATTTCTTTGTATTTATTCTGTACACACAAGTTTTACACGTTATCTTAGGAACATACATGTACACATTATCAACAGACAGTCCTAAGTTAGCTGCGTTCATAGACACTGGTCCATACTTCAAAACAAGGCGTCAATGACAGTATGATTACAACCACTTCTTCTGGCAGCACCGCAATGCTATTCAGTACCCTTTCTCGTCTTTTCTAGTTGGTAAAAATACGGCACGTAAAGAAACAATGACAATACTTCGTAAAATACGTATATACAGAAGCAGAGTTGGATCCTGTGGATAAATAAGCACCATGTCCGAATTTACAGATATTTGAACGTTATACGCAGTGCACACACGAAATAGCAATCAGAACAAGTATGAATCCTAACGCAAATGGATGGTAGATGTCTTTCACAACTCTGCACCCAAACGTTGGTAAGTATGGTATCTATGATATACACAGTTCAATATAAATAATATAATATCAAGAAGAATGTGTCCCACGCATTAAAGTAGTAGATGGGCATTACATTATGATGTAAATTCATGGTTTCAATGATAAATTCTACAGCAAATAATCGTCTGAGATGAATCATTATTATTACATTCATTGCGAGCGCATTTCATGTGCAGCTTTAGCTATCAGCCTAGCAAGTTCTTCCGTATAACGAGTATTATTAATATTGAAACATAATTGTCCAAGTGTGCTAGTTCAGTTAGGATATCAGACCATCCTCTAGACTCCAGAGTGCGCAGCAGAATCCTCTCCGTGTGCGGCGGGCTTTAAAAAATGAACGTAGGCTAATTCATTTGCACGAAAAACATTGCAGTGTTCTAGTCCCACATCACGACTGTAACGCTACGAGAGTCGCTATAACTTCTATGCGTAATGATGGAGGGAGCCAAACCGTCTTCTATTCCGGACATCATTAAGTTCGAACATTCATAATGCTCATACGCACTTAACATGGACTCTTACCGGATGAATTTATATTTCAGCTGAACATGAGGACATGGCTACAACTGATAGAATAGCATGTCGTGCAATGGACTAGTACGCGGGTTGTGTTCACAGAAACAGTAAACCCATGTTTACGTACTTTGATCTGTGAATAAATGAATGCTACACATCATATTATAGCAGTGACTTAATATGTGGCTTCATACCTGGAATCATTGCAAGCCGGATGTCAGTATGTCAGCAATTAACTCACACATAAACGATGGGGATACGATCAAGAAATAGAAACGTTAAACGTGTCGGGTAACACTGAACTAAGAGTACATCATTTCAACAATATCGACCGACACTGGAATTCAAACCGTCTCTGCTATGGATGCCGCCGACAGAATAGCCAATATATGCAATGAGGTGTACTTGATTTGACTCGGAAATAGTGATCAATGCTTCGGATGATACGTCTGAGGCGGTCAGGAGATGCCTGTATTTACGCGCAACTCATTATGGACATGGGACACCAGTGAATGGCGGCAATACTTTGCCCTGATACCGACGTTGTTTCCGCTGTGTTTTGTCATGACACTGACATGTCGTCGTTGAAGTCCGCGTCTGGGTTTTCCATTCCTTTCTTCATGTGTACGCATATGTAGATGTACACTTTCCTCCAAGCTTCCGATACTTCCTTGGTGTACTTGTCTGCCAGCATCACTCCTAGTCCGTGGTGCAGGCTTGGCCATAGCCTCTGAAGACAAAAACAAAAGGAAAACTCAATGGATTATGTGAATAATAATGTGTAATGTCGTTGTTGTATTTTTTTTATCATTTTGTTTGAAAAGAGGTTTAAAGCAACTGTCATAGTTATTTCAATTATTTCACATAATTGTCAGTTTACGATATAAAGAAAACCTTGAGTGGATAATGATGAATTATTTTTTAAAAAGTATTTCACGAATTGTCAGGCTTTCAACAGGATATTATTATTATTATTATTATTAGTAGTAGTAGTAGTAGTAGTAGTAGTAGTAGTAGTAGTAGTAGTAGTAGTAGT
>JAUTBT010053019.1:0-15622 GCA_032361225.1 Lepetodrilus schrolli | reverse complement strand
GGTACTGACAAGACCAAGGATGATAACTGCATTGCCACTCTACAGACATCGCATCCTATCAATATCACGTCAGAAAGTTAACTGTCACGAACATTGATGCCGGTCTCCCTGGAACCTTTGGTTCCGAAGTCCAACGTTCCACCACTGCGCTACCACCCGCCCAGCTTTAATGGAACGCAGACTATAGTCGTGCGTCTGTAGGTTGCTAATTTAATAGGATATATACAGTATTTGAATTTAGTTCCAGTCCAGCTTTAATAATTTACCATAATTGTAACAACAATAATGAGAAACAGCTGTGAAAGTATTACATTTGCCTTGTTGCCGAGTTTCGTGTTCGAGACCAGCTTTCAGAAAAAAATCTTTACTATGGCGTCATTGTCACATAAGGCTCTAGGGCGTTGTACGAATGTAACGACATCGGATATCAATGGCTGCCCGTTATTTTGTACTACCTAATCGACATTTCAATTTAAGATGTTTTTTTTCATGTAGCTAACATCCTTGGTCTTGTTGAGTAATATTATTGAATGTAGAGGGGTGACGTCTGAAAGACGGGACATGCCCAAAGGTTCAATTTGCGCGTATGAGTATTATTCAAATTATTGCAGCTATCAAATCGGAAATATTCAAAATGGCTATCGGCTAGCATGTGCATACGGTGCCTTTTAAAAAATATTTATTTGAAAACCTCCTGGAACTGCCAACCCATTAATACCAAACTTTTTCATATTGCTAAAATTTGGATATATGATTGAACAGAACTAACATTTGTTTTGAGATAAAAAAAAAAGAAACAAAAACAACATCAACAACAATAGCAACAATGTCCAGCCAAGAGATAACCAAATCCGATACAAGCGTTGGCGTTGTTTCTGCACAGGCAGTCTCAGTTAAAAACGAAGAAACGTTTCGATTTTCCTCGCCGCTTTCAGATTCTGACATCGCTAAGCTTTGCGATACACCCCGACCCGATTTTATGCTAGTTTAAATCTCCACCTCATCCATCTTCTCTCATCGTCTTTTTACTTAATGCAGTTGGTTATCACGCAACCCAACGTGTGGTATAGTGATTGCCCAATGGGAACACATCCACTGCGGACTACCATCGGGCGTTTCTGTACGGACGCTGGATTTTTGGTATTGACGAGCAACTAATAGGAGAAAACAGGACACAGGTCAACGGCACTCAGGAATTACTAAACTAAACGAATTAATGAACCAGTTAACTTTATAATAGGGGCGGGTGGTAGTGGAATGGTAGAACGTCGGACTTCGGAGCCATAGGCTCCGGGTTCAGTGGGATGTGGGTGACATGCTCCCAATTCAACATTTTTAAAATGTACCATTTCCTGAAATCTATAACAAAAACAAACACAATGTTATCTAGTGTGGTCTGGGGGTGTGCTCCACGAAATTTTCGAAATGTAGGAATAACAAAGTGCGATTTCCTGGTATCTATAGAATAAAACCCACAATGCTATCTACTGTGCGAATTGTTAAATGCGATTTCCTGGCATCGGCAAAGATAGTGACATCTATTAGTACCCAAGTTTTACCACCGGAAATTTTGAAATATAGCCGTAATGAAAAGCGATGTAATGACACGCAGAAAGACACCTAAGTTACCTATACTAGGGTCTGGTGGAGGTTTTCTTTGCATCAACGAATGTTCATGAACGGGTTTTTTTCTAAATAGGCATAATGAAATGCGCTTTCGTGACGCCTGCAGAAAGAAATTGGCATTTTTTGCATTGAAGTTGTCTATAGTGATATATACTATAATTATTCAAAGTCTTGTGAGTGGGGTCTTGATGATTGATCCTGGATATTTGAAGACTAGGTATACATACATGCTATTACCTGTCATCTCTAGAGAGAAATTGTCATTTTTGAGCTGGTACCGTTGAATATTAGAGGTACTGTACATTATTCACTTCTAATTAGCCCTACTTTATATAAAAAGCGAACAATCAGTATCGTTAGTATCCTAGAATAATTGTAGAACAAATATTTATTTCACTAAAAGGTCCATTCATAAAAAAGACTTTCCTATATTGACTAAGCATGAAAAGAAATAGACGGACCAGTAAGTCCAGAATACGACTATTCTATCTTGCTTCCCGACACAGGCAGACTCTATTAACTGACCGCGTCTATAGTGTATAGGTCAATGGGCATCGTTGATGCTGTGAACCCATTAGTGCGGTCCAGCTACTGCCCTTGGTCAAATTGAATTTAATAGTCATGTATACATTGATTACGCATTGCACTACGACATGAAGAATGCGCATGTCCCACGGCCTGTGTTAGACGGTAGGTTATTAGGAGTCCAATGGATGCTGGTTGAACGTAGGCGCCAAGGTTCCAAGTTTGAACTAGTCCCCAAACAGCCTCTACCTTGTTACATTATAATGCGGTTAGTGGTATTATTGCATCTAGCCAGTGCCTGCAGTTGTGCCACAACGTGTGATTCGGGTGTTGCAGGTTTCCCCCACAGCAAAACGACAATACACAAGGATGTCAAATACTAAATGAAAATTAATCGCACAATTTACTCGCCAAAAAATAACTTCGATGAATATGCAATTGAAATAAAAACTGTATTGATGCATTGACCCGTCATCACTGATCGCTTGCTTAACAATGTAAAGTTGTTATAACTTTACGTTCAGCAAGAAAAAAATATATTAGTAAGCTGCAATTTATGAAAACATGTAAAACATTCCTTGGACAATTATCAGAGCAGGTTAGAAGCATTCTTAACAATGCCTTACTCTTATGAAACGTAAAAGCTAGTTACTATCGGGCTTATTCTTCATTTTTAGTTATTTTTTTAATTGGGGTTTAGAGTCGCCTTCAAGATTCTTTCACTTATATCACGACTTGTCAGTTTTAGGGCAGGAGCAAACCCGCAACATGAATGTTGCAATACACCTGCGAGCACCGGCTGGTACTGACAAAACCAAGGATGATAACTGCATCTACAGACATCGCATCCTATCAATATCGCGTTAGAAAGGTAAATTTCGCGAACATTGATGCCGGGCTCCCGGGGCGGGATTTGAACCTGGAACCTTTGGCTCCGAAGTCCAACGTTCTACCACTGCGCTACAACCCGCCCCTGACACGTCATAACTGTCATACGTTTTATCCAATCAATTATACATATAGAGACTACATAGAGTGTAATGTTCAGGTATTTGAATATATAATCCTGGTGTTAACCTTAAAGCTAAGCATGGTGTCAATATCCGAATATTGGTCCTGACCGGCACAATGGTAGTTGACTGTATTATTGATATGATCGACCTCAGCTTTTCACTTGTTTAGACTCCAGTGTGGTTAATTGGACCGGTAGATTAATATAGAAAGTACTTCCGGGATTATGTTATGATGTTAATCTTACATCTTCCCGCCCCTCTTATATGTAAATCTGTCATGTCTTATGTATTGATGATATTACCAGGTCACCATCTTGGAGGTTCAAAACCGGATAGGTGGTCGTGCTAAAACTATCAACAGCGTATTCGCTGATGGTCTCCATGCAGAAGGTAAACCAAATATGAAAAGTACTGTGTTTTCTTTGACATTAAACACGTTCGATTCCATGTCTACAAAAGTTATATATTTATTTTTCTTAATGGACTCCATCACTGTTGCTGTGTTTAATGCTTGCAGGGGGTGCTATGCGGTTGCCGGAGTCGCACTACTTAACAAAGCACTACATAGACTTGTTCCAAGTCCCTACAAGGACCTTCCAGAACTACAATGCCAACGGTTACCTTTGTTTCTATGGCGACAAGGTTAAGATGTCAGGTACTAAAATGACATTCTGAATAAGATGCTGAAGTAAACTATGCAAATTACAGAAAAGGAAAGACAAATAATTAAGTTTAGTTAATCAAGTGAAGGTCCCTTTTAAATCGAAACTCGTAGACGCTCAAATAAATGGGATTTTGTAAAAGCTCAGATAAATCTCACAACACACATAATGGCCTTATTATTGTACAGTGAACTTGTGTTATGCAGGATGGATATATATATATATGTTGTTGTGCTTTGTTCCAGATTGGGAGAAGGACCCAGAATGGTACTGTAATAAATACTGGTCAGGGTGGAACGACCAGCTGACACATGCGCTCAGAAAGGACCTGTACATCACAGGAATAAGTGAGTAGCAGATAATCCCCATTGAATCCATGTATTTACTGTGACACTGAGTATTAGACTATAACAACCTTCAATTATACGTGTGTTTATACTCGTGTACATATTAGAATGATTTTTTCCACAGATTCCTATTTCGACCGCACAGTGGCTCCGGTCATTGCAGAACTCCGTAAGGACCAGTCTGCAAAGGGCTGGGCTCGTTGGGTAAAGAAGTGGAGCACCATGTCTGTGATTGAGTTTCTGAAGTCAGATGTACACCAAGACGTGTCCAGCAAATACAAGCTGAGACCCTGGCCCCAGAAAGCAATAGACGCCTACGGAGTGAGGAACTACATGCCGTTGATCCGAGCTAGTTTGGTTGAATACCTAAGAGACCTGTTTGGCAATTGGTGGAAGGAACCTCTCTATACTCCAAAGGACGGCATGGAGAGTCTGCCACAGGCTTTTACGAGGAAAAATAAGAATGGCTGGAACCCAGACGTTGAGCTCCGGAAGAACATTCACTATGGCATCAAAGTGGAGGAGATAGCTGTGAGTATTTGAAATTCACTCGTTAATGATTCATCAACGCAATCAAACATACACTCAATAATAAGAACACAATTTTGGTTTCATATCAAACCATGTGTCTCGTGGACATTCATAATTCATTTGAACCTAGTTTTAACTAACCTAGTCTGAAGATTATTAAACATTTACATTCAAATTGTCATTTCAGATAACACCTTCAGGCGGTTCAAGCGGACAGGAACGTGTGACAGTGAAAGGCCGGAACCAAACCACCAAGCAGCCTATGGATTTTGAAGGAGATGCTGTTCTCGTGACTGTGCCACTGACAGTGATGAGGCAGATGAAGATCCCTCTTCGTCTGGAGAGACAGCAGGCAGTGGAAGGTATACACTCAGAAGCATCCACCAAGATCATCCTACAGTGCAGAACCAGGTTCTGGCAGAAACCAGACAACCTACAGGGAGGCTTCTCCAAGACTAACTTGCCCATAGGTATGTGTAAAAATTATTATCTATATAAAATTCCTGATAAACGTTTACATCATAATAGTTGTACACAAGCGTACATGTATGTATTAAACTCGATTTAGAGAATAATTACACTTACATGCATACTTTCTCAATCACCCAACCATAAAAATGTTCAGCAATCAGCAATAACCCTAACCTGTGGCAGGTGTTGTATTGACCTATTCTGATTAATTGACTTATTATTACTCTAATTCAGGTCAGCTGCATTATCCTGACTGGGAGGAATCTGGAATCCCTGCAACAGATAGGGGGATCCTGGTGATATACACGTGGGCACAAGAAGCCGAAGCATTCGGTGCTCAAACTCCAGAGGAGGCCATAGACAACGCTGTGAAACAAGTGGCCACCATCCACCCTGAGATAAACGAGCAGTTCGAGGTCGGAGCTGTCCAGGCCTGGTTCAATGAGCCGTCAGCCCAGGGAGCCTTTGTGTACCTTGAACCAGACCAGTACAACGACAGTCTACAGATCCTCTTTAAGCAGGACCACCCAGTGTACCTGGCTGGTGACAGTATATCCTGGTCCAATGGTTGGATACAGGGAGCTATGGAGTCTGGTTTGAGGGCAGCCTATCAGTTTTACACCCACAATGAGTCCCAGTACCCTCCAGATAATGCCCATCACATCTGTCCAAGCCAGTACACACAAGAACATGCCCATCATAGGTGTCCAAACCAGTACCAATGTATGATGGAGGTGATACAGCAGAACTTGAGTATTGAGAGCTAGACGTCTTGTCCCCACAATCAGCATGATTACTGCTGTGGACAGGATCAGAGAATCATGGTTGGTCATAGAGTCAATAGCAATGAGAATACAAAACATTTAATCATCTTTTCGCACATCTGTTTAAGCAGATTCTAATAATATTGATTGTAGTAATGAATTTTTATATCTTAACATAATCTTAATCGTGCAACCATTAATAATTTCTTTGATATTTATGGACAATTTCATGTTAGACATAATGTCTAACCAACAGACAATGTTCAAAGTGAAACATTAAAGAATTTTGTAAAACCTAAATTGTTAATCATTGCTAAGTGATAACCACTTTGCTGATTATAAAGTGGCACTGCTGTGATAGAATCATTTGTGATGCTGTGATTCAAACTTGACCCTGAATCCTCATCAAATGACAACAGAACTTGTATAGCATGTTCAACCATGATTTCATATATTACAAATTCAAATACATGTATTGCGAATTCTTGAGAAAAACAAACAGTTTCATTTTATGGAATTAACAGTACTACATATACTGTTGCAATGTTCAAAACACTATTCAATATGATAGTCAATATATTGATATATGGATTGTCAAGCATTGGAGAATTCAATAGATCTGAGGCCAGTTTCACAACCTGACTATAGCATTACAATAATTGTGAGCCTTTTGTATTTCAGGCTTAAATAATTGTGGTTGTACAATTGCTTTGTGAAGCTGGCCAACAGTTTGTAATGAAAAATATGATGTGTGTTTATTAAAGTCACTGTAGCAAACTCCATGGGAATTGGTCATCACAGGACAGATATTTGTGAAATATTCCCATAGCAATGGTAAGCAAAATCAAGTCAATCATGGGACCCATCAGTAATACTTGTATTTTAGGTATTGTGTAAATATGTACAGGTACTTTCAAAACATTACTAAAGACCCATTTCTTTCTAATCCACTTTGTTATTATCTAGCAACATTTTATTCTTCCATTTTTATGTGTTCAATCTAGTTTATTCATTATTTAAAACAATATTTTAAATCTTACTCCATTATTTCTATACTCATTTTAACATGTTAGCCAATATCCTTACACTCGTTCTAAATATCCTTATGTCCATGACTTTGTATTTACCCGGTATATAATATCTTACAATATTTTAGTCTATTATGTTTACATTGTAAAGCACCCTTGAACATACTTAGTATGGAAAGGGGGGCTACTTAAATATGGTATAATAATAACAATATAACTGATGCTGAATACAAATTATGCAATAATATAATAGTAGTTAGTACTAGTTACCAGAGTGTTTTTCAAAAAGAATAGGTAGACAATATACTAGTGTCATGTTCAAGTTACTTGTGATGTCACAAACATTAACAGTAAACAGTACTTTGAATGTAAATTCTTGTATCTTTATACAGATAATCAAATTTTGTTACTTTTTTTAATACTAGTGAAGTATTACATATTATTGAGGTCAGTTTAAAAGACCACTATAATTTCACGAAAGGTTTGCTACGTGCCTTCAACAAAACAAATGACTAGTTATAAATACCTAGGAATATAATTCCTGCCATTAAACTTGTTTCTTTTTACATCATATAATCTATTTTTGGATATTAAGAATTCTATTTCTATGTACAATAAATTGAGGTATTTCTTATATAAATTAAATTATATCACATTTCACTATTGTTTAGAATAGACAGCTTAAAAAATATGAGAAGCTGCGACAATAATAATATTAAAGTAATATTGTAACAAAAATCAACCATAATTCATCATGAACATACTTTGTATATATGTAACATACATGTAGCTTAGTTTTCAATACTTAAATCAATATACCCAATACCTTTTAGTTGTGAACAAATGTCAAGCATATCATGACATTGCAGAAAAGAAAACTTAATTTCCAATAATTCAATTTCACAATTATATCCTTAACTGTAAGAATACCCATTCCTAGTCACAACCAGATTCATTGCTCGTTCACTTTGAGGACCATGAATGCTTGTCACTCATTATGGGTGGTGTTCCTGGACATTATGGACATTGTACATCATATCCCAACTAAAGCACGGTTGGATTGAGCTGATATGTTCCCTTTGGAAGTATACATATAGTCCACATAATATATGTCTACAGGTATCACTGACACATCTATCCAGGAATAGCAGACAAACACTTGTGAAGGAATAATTATTCAACTAGTCTCATCTGTGATCCAAACTTGCATCTTTGCTTGGTCATCAGCAGGATTTAGCTCCAATGTTCAGCACACTTGTGGACATGGGCTGCTTGGTGCAATATCTTTCACCTCACTCTGTCACCAAGCACCACAAATCATGCAGATGGAATTTGTATTCCCACCAATGGTTTCCCCGAGGGTTAAAGTGGTCGAACACTCTGTTGTGTGCTGACTGAGTGGACGCAATGCTATTTTGATAGGTAATGCTACTTTTAACTCTTCACCTGTCATGTCCTTCGCGGCTCCAGTTTATGCGACAGGTGAGTTAGTGTCCGCTGATTATCAATCACATTCAATTTCCTGAAAGGCGAAGCATCACCACATGATTATCTAAACACATAATATGTCAGAAGTTTAAACTAATAAATACAACTATGGCAGACTTGAATAAGTTCAAGTTACATATAAACTTATAGGTGAGATGAATTATACGATTGACTTGTCATTTATAACTACAATGCAACATACAATACCATATGTCTTCAATATTAGAGCACTTTGTATTGAGAGGTTACCTGACATAGTTTCTGACATCTGGACTAGATTTCACTGAGGGTGGAAGTTCCAAATCTGTAGCATTACAAAGAAGAAAGACTAATCATAATATTTATGATCTAATGGAAAGTTGAATATGCACATTATTTACACTGTTTTTGCCATTTTTTTTTCAAAAAAAATTCCTAATTTTGCCATATATTTTGTGCAAACATGTAAAATAACATAGTATTTAAAAAGAAATTACCAAATTACCTTGAAATAACCAGTAATAAGAGTGCAATTCAAGTAAGTTTATGAGAACGAGCAAGTATACATATATTCCGTGTGCCATGATACTTTGCCTGACTAATAACTATGCAAATTAGGGAGCTCTGACCATGTGTGACATCATGGCGTCTACCTTCATACTACTATTTATAGATGTTGCATTATGGAAATAGTAAACAAAATTACAATTACGATCGGAAACTAGATGTGCTAATCGAGGGCATTTAAAATATGTTTATAATTTGTGATAAGAATTATTCTTTTCCTTTGGTGTATTTATCAATGAGTGAAGTGGTTTACAATTTACAGGCCTGTATTCCTATGCATAACTTTATAAAATGTTGATTCACATGTTGATGTTTTCTTGTTATAGAGAAGTATTTAAGCTTGACATTAGATGATAAAGAGATTATTAACCTTGTGTCTTTAGATATCGTCTATATCCTGGATTTAGGGATTCGCTGAAGCTCGGATAGAGACAATATCAAAAGAACTCAGTATATATATATATATATATACATTCATTATTAAAGGAACTATTAGCTTATTAAATTATTAATTATAATTGGCATTGTTATCCTACTTTAACAAACAATTTCAATTGAACTGATTGATTACCTATAGTAAATAGTAATGTATTATTACGCTGCATAGTAAAAGTGCTCAAAGAAAAAACAATGGTAGAGCTTATATTTGAAAGTAAATTAATTAGTTTAATATTTGGGGATAAATAGAATGTAAACCTGTGGTCTTTTTTATATCAAATTCAGCAATTTCTAGGATTTTAGCTACTATTATCAACTCGGAGGATAAGATTATTATCAAAAGACACTCGGTGGAGATTCTCTATATCTTAATTTAGTTCATTTAATATTTGTATTTTATACACCTAGAGGAATGCAAGTGTATCATGTAATAATAATAATAATAATAATAATGTAAAATGTTTCAAAGAGTACAAATATATGACTTCTACATACATCTACGTACATACACTGATACATACTGGAATACCAGTTTACAGACCTGTTTCACAAAAGGGTTGTATCGGTAGTCCAGACATAAATTGAAGCTTGGGTCATTTCCTGCTATAGTAAAACCATGGCATATGCCCATATTTATGCCCAGACTACAGTATAACCCTTTAGTGAAATGCAGGCCAGATGTCTGATTGTTGTTACAGATGTCTGACTGTTGTATAGTTGTCTGACTGTTGTATAGTTGTCTGACTGTTGTATAGTTGTCTGACTGTTGTATAGTTGTCTGACTGTTGTATACATACCTAGTGGAACACTGCGACATACTCTCACTGTCTTGATTGTCTGGGCAATCATATGCTACAGAAATAAACAGAAAGCCAAACTCGTTAGACAGAATACAGTAATAATGAAGGTCCATCTGAATGCAGCATTAAGTACAACTCTACATGACATCTTGGATTGCTGCCAACAGGAAAATGTTAGGGTAAAAACCAATTGAAATAAATCTGTTTCATTACGATGTTCAATTTGTAATAGAGAGATAATGTTTTATTTTAGGCTACAGGCCCATAGGACATGTTACAATGCAGTATGTAATGATGGGTAAAGTTTAAATGCATAAAATATGTATTTTGAAATAATTAATATAGTATCTGGACATGTAGAATTCATTAGATTCACAAAATGTTCATATGATGGGGTAGAATAATATTTATAACGTATATATTGTGTTCTTAAATGTATAAATGACAAACATTCAAATATAAATTTGTAATACTAGTATACATGTATATAGTGCATGTCAATGTATAAGTCATGAAGCACATTCTTCTGGATATTGGTTGAAGTTAGTCAGTAAATCCATCTACATGTATGTAAATGAGGAACTGCATTATGATCCACAGATTGGATATCTTCATCATTTGACCATATTTAATAATAATACATGATGGGAATCAGGAATAAATAAATATTAAAATAGAAGAATACACACCATTTTTTCAAAGTTGACAAGACGATCAAAATATGTTTTGTTTCCTTCATGTGTGAAAGTCATATCTGAAATATGTAAAACAGAATACTTGTATGACATAAAGCACAGATGGCATTCTTATTGATAACTCACGCATCATGCAAAGTCTTGGTCATATAAAATGGATCAAGTTCGTCTACCTTTTATATGATGGAGGAGATTATTAATATTCTTTACCTTTTTTAAATGATTTTTTTTTAAATAATAGGATAGCTCTTCAGCAAGTCTGGTTATATGTATCAGTAAAGACAAAACATCAAAGAAGATTGGGATTGACAGTAAACAGATCTTTAATATGAATATTATGTTACATTTCTAGATATGGTATCTCTGGTTGTCATGGGCTGGATAAAGGTTAACTAAATATATTTTCACCAAGCTATATGATAATTTAGTTTCTACCAAAATAATGGTTAAGTACACTATCGAATTTCATGAGATCAGAGAGACAGATAGAGAGGTCAGAGATCAGAAGGGATGCAAGAGAGGTCAGAAATCAGAGAAAGGTCCTAGATCATAGAGATGAAAGAGGTCCAAGAGATCAGAGAGGTTCTAGATCAGAGAGGTCATAGATCACGGAGATCAGAGGTCACAAAGGTCATAGATCACAGAGGTCATAGGTCCTTCATCACAGAGGTCACAAAGGTCCTATGATAGGTCACCTACCATTAGTTACACTGTAGTTCTAGTCTGGGTGGCCTACCTTTCATTAGTAATGGCATGAATGGAATGATGGGAGGAGACATCTTGGAAGCATTGATCCTGTATGACCGGTGATTGCGTGATGGATCCATATTGGTCTCAAACTCAGCATACATACGCTTGAACTTGCTTGGCAGTTTCTATAGCATGTGCAATGCATAATCATTATCATAGAGCACACTAGTATTTTCATTTTCCAATTAACTTTTAATTTGTGTACAATACATATCTTTTAATCAACATGCACTAATATATCATTTAAATTCATAATTGTGTAGCACTAACATTATGTTATAAGTTGTCAACTGCAGGGTCTGAATGGACCACCAACTGCAGGGTCTGAAGGGACCACCAACTGCAGGGTCTGAAGGGACCACCAACTGCAGGGTCTGAAGAGACCACCAACTGCAGGGTCTGAAGGGACCACCAACTGCAGGGTCTGAAGGGACCAACAAGTCTGATATTTTGAACTGTAAATCTCAAGGCTGTGATTCACTATTCCATAAAGAATTAATTTACCTCCCATGTCTGTGAAAGTCGACTGACAGCGATGTTGCTGAGGCCCATGATGATGGCGAAGAAGGACTGGATGTTCTGGTGGTCTTTACAACTGGAACAGACAAAAACAAAGTCAGGCCCCAAGTTTATAGAATTTTTTTAGTGCGGTTTAATGCTCAAATAACAAATCCCCATTTTAAACTTGAGCTTGAGAATGAAATCGTACTCAAAACAATTTGTAATCTTGGGGCCTGGTGAACTCTGAATCTATCAAGTTGGCCGCTATGACTGAATCTGTAGCTGATTATCTAAAATACCCAGTCACCAACCCATTCAGTTAACAAATCTCTTTGTATTTAACATATTTCTAAATAGTCCAAGTAGTACATATGCATACAAGCCATGATGTGAGTGAAAAAATCTTGAAATTGGCTTTAAATCCCAAATCAACCAACCAACTCTGAGTTCACAGTGTTACTGTCATGACCATTTCAAATTAGACAAATCTATTTTGAAACCATCCAGACGTATTTTTATGGGACTTACTGTGCTGCCAGCTTGATCAACTTCCGGAGCAGCTGCACTCGTTTGCTGACGTTGTGAGTGAGTACCATCTCTGTGACCACCCAGTACTGCACCTCGTTGAACCTGCGGACAAACAGATCCAAATTCGCTGTGATCCTCCTGTACTTGTGCCGTCCGAACACCTGGTAGATCAGCTCAAACTGAAATGAGGAAGAAATGGACAATATACTTTTATTAAGATTCCTTTCTTCTCAAGCTTGTGGGTGTGGAATCATTTGGATTGTTTTTCATGTGGAGTAAAATACTGTCAAAGAAGTGAAACGGTACCATGACAGCAAAATGAGTGCACATTGAACCATTTACAGAGGTAATAATAATGTAGTATTTAGTATTTCTAGCATCCATTAGCTTTATAAATGGACTATTTATTTATTATTATTTATTATTAAAGAGGCAAGATCATACTTGCAAGTATTTGATATATTTTAAAATAGTTTTGTTCTCTAAATAATATTAATAGTTAATAAAAAATATGAAATCTATCCAAACTGTAAGACACTGTATCGCCAATACAAAGGAGGTCTTTCCCAACAGTGCTCTGTTCTAAATATATTCATGCAGATCTCTGAGAGGATACCTACTAGTATGCACTTAAATCTGAGGCTGTCCAGCATAGTCCTGTTTCAGGTCTGTTTTATGGAACCATTTAGGCCCTGTATACTGCCCTATCACTGTTAAAACCTAAACTCGGAGTGGAAAGATGTCGTCTTTTTCATCATGCTCATATCCATCAAGAGGTAAATAACAACAGGTCACATCAAACACTGAGTAAGAAAATCACTGCTGTCAATATTATTCTCTGTCATGGATCAACATCCACTTGTCGATAGATTAACCAGAGCGACATTGCAATGTATCTTGAGCTCAAATGTTGTTCTTACACAGTAAATTAACCAGAAAAAAAATACCACCAATGTGAATGTATATCTTGGTTTCTGTAAGGGGGAACTGTGTACACAGAAACCTGTGACATCACAACTTCCAGCTCGGCTGCCTTTTGGGGGAGTAGGTGTCTTTGGATAGGAAATAAATATATTTTTCAATGACTAAAAAATCTGAAAAAAATCTCTCATTTCGGGGAAAGATTGTTCTTTCAGAATATGCAATAACCCCGATAGTGACCAATATTTCCAATGCAAGTATGTCTAAAAGTAAATGATTTGCATTAGCAATCCTAAAGATAACCTCATGTACCAGTTAAAGACTTCTAAATCTCACCTCATGTACACATGTGAAGAGTTCCCAGTCAAACAGTGTCATGTGGTAGGCGACCTCCTTGGTGCCCATCAACTCAAACACAGCAGCGGTTCCTACACTAGGACCGTCCTGCTCAGGAAGAGGTGTCTGGAGACAAAGGAAACATCATATATACTACAGTGTACGTATTTATATATAATAACGTAAATAACATTTCTTCACCATAATTTGTTTTCTTACATGCAAAGATAATATTCCTGTATGTATATCCATGTGATATACGACGCTCCTACTGGTCTCGTCCACAGGGGTTACCCCTTTGGCTCATTCAGTAGAGCATTGGACTCACAATCCAGATTTGTCTTCTCTACATTTTTCTATGGAAACTGGCCCCCTCAATCATAGCTGCTGACACCCCTGCATGGTTAGTAATCATCTTAACCTATCTTATACATGTACATGGATGGCAATAAGGAAACCAATGTTCGGTCTAACAGCAGCTGCATGGGTGTCTCATCCATGCTTCAACAATTTTCATTGAATATCGTCCACATTACAATATATGTACTTTATTCAAAGTAGGGGGTTGTTACCAGAGTGTCGAGATGTTCTCTGGGAGTGACAAACAGTCGCCCACATTACAATACATGTACTTTATTAAAAGTAGGGGGTTGTTACCAGAGCGTTGAGATGTTCTCTGGGGGTGACAAACAGTCACCCACATTACAATACATGTACTTTATTAAAAGTAGGGGGTTGTTACCAGAGGGTCGAGATGTTCTCTGGGGGTGACAAACAGTCATCCACATTACAATACATGTACTTTATTCAAAGTAGGGGGTTGTTACCAGAGCATCGAGATGTTCTCTAGGGGTGACAAATAGTCGTCCATTGAGACTTAGTCCAGTAGTCACACACAGGTCATTGTTCTTGAAGACCACTCGCTCTGAAAACACCCACAACACTCAATAAATATCAAAGCATTAATGTGTGGTGGTAGTCAAAATATTCACACAATTCAAATACATAACAGTATGGGTGAAAGTAATCATTGTTAAAGACTTGGGGAAGAAATCCATTAAAAAAATGGGGAAATAATACCTCCAAAACCTTTAATGACAGGCGAAAGATATATACAAAGGAAATTACATTGTGGTCTAATGAAATTCATTAACAACTGTATAAATGTTTTAACAAACAATTTATTTCAATGGATGCCAATTGGTAAAGTGATGCAATCTTGACTTTCACTATGGATTACTGAAGTATGTTCTTAAATGAATGAATAAATGAATCTGGTTTATTCTGGTTACACTATTCCATGTAGCATAGGTTAACAATGACAGGTGGATGACCATTGCAAGAATTCATACCATGTAAATACTATCTTCACTATATATACATTGAGCACTACACACTGACCTCCAGTGGACTTGACCTCACACAACACGAGGTCTTCGCCCAGAGACAGCTTCTCCTGAGCATGTTCAATGATGTCCACCACCGGCGTGATCATCGGCAGTCGAAGGGCACTGTAGGTGTGATCTGCACAGTACACCTTGAATATGTCTGAAGACATGGAAGTACAGCATATATAGTACACCTTGAATATGTCTGAAGACATGGAAGTACAGCATATATAGTACACCTTGAATATGTCTGAAGACATGGAA
>JAUTBT010053008.1:0-15623 GCA_032361225.1 Lepetodrilus schrolli | reverse complement strand
CCCCCCCCCCCCCCCCCTTGTACTGTGCTTTTAAACTTAGGGTTTTGAACCAGGTTCAAGATTATTTTTATATATATATATATATATAATTAATAAACTATACCTCTATCTACACATGCTACAAACAATACAAAATAGAGATGGATCTTCACAAATTACTACGTAAACAAATACTGTAATTGGAAGCGTGAATGGACGAGCAACCAAAAAGATCTGTACATCTGCATCCATTTCCTTGCACTGATTCAATGCAAGCCATTTGATTGGTTATTTGGATGGCAATGGATTGCTTTCTTTCAATTTGTAATGTTGTAAGTAGCTCGAGCATATTCATAAAAGTTGAAATTAGATTATTGACTTTACCTCATATTATTTCTATTTAAACTTTTGAATGTGTTCTGGTGCAATATTAGATGTTTTGATATTGAAATTACATCTTACAACACCCATGTGATATTATTCCACTCTGCTATATGGTACCCATATGGTACTTTGTGATGTGTAGCATAGGAGGTATGTCAGTGAACGATGATGCTAATTTGCTTCCTTATCAACCTTGGCGGAAAGACTGTTTTTAATTGTGCAGGTGCTACCTCTATTTGGATTTATTTAATGTTTTCCGTCACTGCGGGAATATTTCACCCATATGCGACCCTTTATTTGGAAATGAATACCGTCAAGGTAGATGAATGATACTGACAAGTATATCACGATAGGGATGCTCTCCTATAACTAAGCTGTGAAGTGCCCCACGGGTACTATAATGCAGTGGAATACCATCCCATAGATTGCACATGGGTAAAATTGTTGAGAACAAATTTCTCGCAATTTCAAGGTGTTAAGGCCATAGTTATTTGATTCCCTAGTTCACAGATCTGCCAACCACGATTTTTTTTCCATTTTGGAAAATTATTTTTATTATTTTCCAATGACAGTGCACTAATAGCTTTTAGAAAATTATAATAATAATTGGCGAAAGAACAAGTTGTATAAACCATCATTGAACATGAACAGAGACTGGCAGGAATTGGTCAATGCAAACTTGAAGCCAAATGGGTTGGTTCCTGGTAAATATGTATAACAAATCTAATTTGACAAGCGGTACTTTGAAAAATTATTGTCCGTTTATATCTGAAGCATTGGTGCTTATAACAATATTTATTTTCTGGCAAGCGACCATCCAAAATCTTCAATTGTAATATTGGATCAGACCGACTTGCCAAAATAACAAGTTATATCTATTTACATTTTTGGCCGCCCGAACCAAAATTATCACAGACATAATCCGTGAACCAGGGAATCAAATAACTATGGCCTAAATAAACAATAAAATAGTCTTCTGATTGCATGAAAGTGTTGCTAGGGATAACCATATTGGAAAATAGGGCCCGTCGTTTCTCTGTTAAATTACATGTACTGTGAAAGTTTGTTTTGTCTTTGGAGACCCAAGTTGTAGTGTTAGGATGAACGAGTTGGTTGGTTGATTTGGGGTTTAAAGCCACTTTCAAGATTTTTTCACTTACATCATGGCTTGCATGCATATGTACTGCTTGTATTAGTCTGGATTTCCACCAGTTTTTATAGTGCTAGCTAACTTGGAGGTATATCATGCCACAAATAGAACATGAATACCCCACTCACACAGTATACGGACTCCGAGCCAATCAGTGTATTGCTTTACCCCTTTAATGCTGAGCGACAAGCAGGGGAACAACAAGTACATGTACCATATTTTAACGTATTTTGGTACGACGCGACCGGGGATCGAACCCGCAACATTCCACACTCCGCAACTATTGCGCCACAGAGCTGGCTAGGATGAATGAGAGAAAGTTGTACAGTATATGTGAATATTACTGTAGGTCATCTAGAACACTGCTGGCAGTGTAGAGAGGACTAAGTATGTGTATAGTATTCATCGAGATCCTTGTGTAGATACAGGCATTGTATGAATCATTCGTTACATTCTACGATAGCTAGCTTGCAGTTATTTTGCCATAAGGGCTGCATCTAGCCGTTTGCTAGCAAATGTAAAGTGAGTGATATATTACTAAACATTGCAGTGGGAATCTTTCACCAATATGCGCCAGCAAAGGTAAAACAAATGGACATATCAAATACGGACCACTATCTTCGATACAAGTAATAATAATTATGTTTAAATTTGCTGGGTTTTGGTACAGATGGTTTACCCGTAGAAATGTTTGTGTTTTATGGATAACCTTATTTATTGGAATTTTTACTAATTACATTACAAGTGCTTGTGCTAATTGTATAAAGTGAGAATAAAATTAATTTTACGGAACCATATCCATTGTCTTGTATTTAGATGTCAACATTCACCTAGTCCATTGTTTTGACAATTTGTTATTAATTAACTATCCCTGTCGGATCAAATACAATCACTGTCTATTAGGGCTTCTGAAATTGCCCCCAACAGGGAGAGGGTTAATTGGAATACTTTAGTTTAGTGTGAATCATACAATAGGGACACATCAATGCACATGTATTTTAAAGTTGTTTAAAGCGGTATTTGGCAATAGGGACAGCAAGCCGTGTCTGGGTCATTTCTGGTGACCGGTATCCATTGACACGTAATCGGAGATATATCATTAGATAATTGCTAATCAAAGTTATGTTTAATGAAAATTGATATGGCATGGTTACATATCTGTAGAACATTATAGCATAGTTACTAGTGCTGCGTGCGACAGTTGCTATGAATGACGCCTGCATCGTGATGTTTTCTTGCGACGTCGCCTCGGGTTATTGTCAGCTGTCGTTCAGTGCGTAGCATCTGTAGATGTTTGGCCAGTTTGTATCACCGGATTTAGATTGAATCCCGGGCTATCTCGCATAAACTTGCAGTCCAAATACTGTGACAAATACTAAATAGCTACATAAATATTGAAGTATTCAGTTGAATTCAATTTTAATTTCGAAACACATATCTTTAAAAGTGTTTTTCTTTGCTCTTTGGAATCACGTTATTTGCCAACATGTTAGTTCTGAAAGATGTTGACAAAATCCAATACAATCATTATGTAGTTGTAAAATACAATTGAAATATTACTTGTACCATGTCCTACGAGAACAAAACCCATGAAAATTGTCCAATGTCATGAAAATGTGTTTTGTGTGCCATGTACAATATCTTGGATGCGTTTCATTTGTCATACTAGTATGTATTGTTCATTCTATGTACTGCGTCGTCTACTACCATTGTGTGTGGAATCATTAATCATTGAAAGTTTGATTGATTAAACAATCAAAGTATTACTTCTCCTTAGTTATTATTATGAATTTATTTACTATTTATTTGTTGCTTTATGTCATGGTAATCTATCACCCATACACTAGTCATGTTTTATGTCCTATTTAGACATGACCACAACTTTCACATTTCATATCTGTCTAAATTGACAAATACTAGTTTTGTACCACAAACATGTTTGTCCATGTCACTATAGGACGGGGCAGGTGGTAGCGCAATGGTAGAACATTGGACTTCGGATCCATTGGCCCATGGAGCCATATTTAACTAGTCATCTAGCTATTACATTTATGTGCATAATTTTAGCTACTATATTTTAGCATGCTTTTTCATGCTTAGTTTTAAAAACACATATAGTAAAATAACTAAATCGTCGCAAATGGGTGAAAGATTCCAGCAGCGACATTAAACTTCAAAATCATTCACTCACTCACGCCTGGGGCCCGGCTTCAATGTTCGTGAAATTTACCTTTCTGACCCAATATTGATAGGATGTGCACTCTGTACAGTTATTTCGTTATTTGGGTTTTCCTACAAAATGCCACGAGGTCCAAGCTGGTGGTGTATGTAGCATTACACAGTACTATGTAATGTGACCTTTAGATTGGCTCAACGGGAATGAACTGGTTTTTAAAAAATGTATTTATTTTTTAAATTGGGGTTTAAGAGCCGCTTTAAAGATTCATTCACTTATATCACGGCTTGTCAGTTTAGGGCACGGGCTGGTACTGACATGACCAAGGATGATAACTGCATTTCCACTCTACAGACTTTCGTGAACATTGATGCCGGGCTCTCAGGGCGGGATTTGAACCTGGAACCGTTGACTCCGAAGTCCAACGTTCTACCTCTGCGCTACCACCCACCCTAATGGGGTTTCATGCCTCTTTCAAGATTCTTTCACTCATATCACTGCTTGTCAGTCTACCACTGTGGTACAACCTGCCCTTGTAGCAATGAAATGTAGTGCAGCCTGTGAATGGGTACCATACTATCTTGACCATACTGTCTTGACCATTACAAAGTGCAAGCATATGCACAGTACTCCATAGCTACCTAGGTTCATGGATGAGGTCATGTGACAATGATGAGGGTCTCGCCAATGATTATGGTTATACATAATGAGAGAGTACATAACAAAGTATTTATTTGTCGTCAGTAAATACGCCAGTCAGTACAAATGTATAATAAGGGCTAAAACTAAAATAATAATCACAACATTTGGAAATACATTCAATGGTATCTTCGTATAACTAAAGCATTGCATCATTTGTGTGTGAAAAAGAAAGGTAAAATAATTCACCAGAAGCACTGGGGTTCCAAACACGCATTTGCATATAAAAATCAGAATATGTAATGAAGTCATATACTTCAAATTATCCATGAATGTAAAACTATGTATTGCAATGTAGAGGTGCACGATTTGGGGTAGTGAACACGATGACGGAATAATCTGGTTGCTAGGTTACCAGCAATTGACAATAACGCAAATAATCCACTGCACTTTTAAAAATTGTACGTCAAATTAAATGGATTATCGCCACAAAACAAAATTACACATAAGATATGTGCTACTTTTACCCATAAGTTTATCAAAAAGATAGTCAATTCTGAAATTCTGAATCCTGATGCATACAGATGATAATCAAGGATGTTTGGTCAATCAGACGTAGATTGGTTGCGCATGTAGGTGGGCTTCCTGAATTTCACGGATCAATAGGATTCGATTTAACATCTTGCTCATGGTTTCTGCTGCTATGGACTGGGTGGAATACCATACAGGGCTGTCAGGTACACAGCTTCTCTCGGGAACCAGGTAAAACATGTCATTCCGATTCTTGATGCTCTCTGGACTGAAAAATTAGAATCGACAACATCACCATTCAACGATTACAAAGATAAAATTTGTGCAAATTATTAAAAAATAAAAAATAAAAAATATTATTAACCGAGTGTCTTTAGATATATTGTCTATATCCTGCACTTATGGATAATCTTTGTATTAGACGAGCGTATGCCTAAGTGCAGGATATAGACAATATCTAAAGACACAAGGTTAATAATCTCTTTATCATCTAATGTCAAGCTTAAATACTTCTCTATAAGAACCGCTCAGGTCAGTAAATTGTAAACCTCTTCACTCATTGATAACTACACCAAATAAAAACAACAACTTTAAAAACAATTCTCATGTTTATTACAAATTGTGAATATATTAAATCTAGATGATTAGCATAGTCTCCGATCATAATTGTCATCTTGTTTACTATTTATATGTGGTAGCATTTATAAATAGTAGTATGACGTCACATGAACACGATGTCATGTGAAATTAGCTCCATAATTTGCATAGTTATTAGTCGGGTAAAGTAGCATGATACATGAAATATCTGTATACTTCCTTGTTCTCATAAACACTTGAATTGCACTCGTATTACTGGTTATTTCAAGGTATATTGGTAACATTTTAATAAATTATATATATATCATATGTGCTACCTCCTGCTAATCATATCTGCTACCACCTATGCTATTGGATGAAAGAACATGAGTAAAAAAAAATATGCTTACAGTTTCAGGCTTCTTGATTGCTTGAGCGATGAGTTTGGACAGTTCTGGCATAAAACCAGCAGGGATGGCACTCTTTGATATATTCGTAAACAGTATGAAGCAAGGCATGACTGTAAAAGGAAACCAATATAAATATTACTCATACTTATCACTCTAAAACTAATATTTATCGAAATGTAATAGTAGACGGCTGGGTGGCATTTCGATATATAAATAGTTTTAGAATGATTTTTACTATCATATATGGTATATTATCATGTTATTATATCAAATAATAATTTTTATAATAATGTTTACTATGATACGATCCAGTGACAAGTGCCTGTGGAATATAAAGATAGCTAGAGTTATCCCATTTTGATATCGAAAGAGATGTAATTTGCCTTGGAATCTGAAGAATCAAGTAAATTTTGCAATAAGGATGTAGGTAGAACAAAACTTTGAATGGAATTAAAAAACACCCATAGATAATAATATTACAACAAGATTTATGATACGTCGTTGCTATTATAGAGTGAGGGGTTGACCTTTTCCTACCTTTATTAGTATATATTATTACGAGGGTGCCCTAAGCCAAGTAAAGTATTCCGAATGATTATGCGCTAGTTTAGGCCTTCCCTGGTTTACAGATCCACCAATCCTATTTATCACTTTGGAAAATACAAATTATTATTTTTATTATATTCCGCCGACAGTGTACTAGTTTTTAGAAAACTATAAAAATAAATGGTAATGGAACAAGTCATATTAACCATAAGTATACGTGAACAAAGACTGACAGACAATAGTTTTGGAGCCAATTTTATTTCTTACTGATAAATATGTAGTGATTTAGAACAATTACTGCTCCCGGTATTGACATGCAGCACTTTGTGTACATTCAAATATGAACATTTTATATGCACTAGTATTTATAGGAATGTATGACATTTCGCCACCTGTCAGGACTAATTTAAAATATGTACAAAAGAAATATGAAAACAACCAAACACCAAACAGCCCAAATACCAAATATCACTAGAAGAAATTGGTGGGGGCGAAACGTCCCAGGTGGGGGGGAAGCTACAGTCTGGCACCCATTTATAGCAATTATTGACAATTATATTCATTTTCTATCAACCAACCAAATTATAATCTCCAATTATTATTATTATTTTTGTACTTGACCCGACCAATTGGCCAAAATATCAAATTATACTTATTTATATATTCGACCGAGCCAAAATTATCACAGAAAATTCCATAAATCAGGGGCCCATTCCACAGACCAATCGAAGTGCTACGAGAGTCGTAACTCCTGTACGTAGCATGGAGTTGCTAAGGAGTTACGACTCTACGACCAAATAACTATAGCCTTTATACAGTAAATTGATAAAGATTTGTGTTCTGATGTGCATGATGAGAGAGCATAACTTGTTGATCAACATATTTTTTGTCATGTTTGTGAAAGTACATGTATTACAAACTGATTGGCAGACCTATTATAAAGACATATGTACTGTGGATATAAAACAAATCATTGAAAGAACTGTGTTTAGTAAAGCAATCTATTCATAAATGGGTGTCCTTGTTTTTTAACCATTAATAACTGGCCAATATTTGACATGTGGCAAAAGCAGAATCTACAGATTCACAAGTTTTAATATGACACCTCTGGTGCAATAGATCTTTGCAAGGTTGTGTCAATCAGCTATGACTACGCCGAAATTCTCACAGGACTTCTCCAAACTTGGCACCGTCAGACATAACAAAGGGAAGGAACTCGAATGAACTCAGACAGGTTTGTTCAAATTACCAGCTTTCGAATGTCTAGCTAGACTGGTTATCTGTCTCAATGTTGTATTAGGCGCGGGTGCCAGTCTAATTAGTCAGCGGTGCGCTTGGTATCTTGAACACATGATAGATAAATCACTCTTAGCTCCGAACAGTACTTTTATCCGAACTAGTCACTGAGATGTTACTGTGATGAGTAATGACGAGAATGCGAGCTCACGTCATTAGAAGCTGTCCTGTTTTCGTGCAACTGTGATGATTTTGCATTCAGTATTGCGACTAATTGATTTGCTTTAGGGTAGTCTCAGGAGCAATACGCATTTTCACGAACTTCTTTCCATCGTGTAAAAGTAAATCATTACTCATTTGCAAGACCGTAGCAATGTAGATCAGAAACGTGAAGTAAAGATTGATACATCACAATTTAAACAATGTTCAAACTTAAATGCCATTTCCGCTTGTTGCTAACATTTTAGTGATTCTTCAACCATTCCATAGTCTAAAATGTTCTCTTGGATGTGCGAAACTGTCACAGACAATATTGGAATACTTCTTTTTACATGTGTCTGCTTTATACTATCGAAATTATATTTTCGAATTAGATTTAAAGAAATAGAAATCAATCGTAAAGAAAGTGAAAACAATGATGAGAAGAATTTTGAGAAATGTCAGTCTCCATCTTGTGTGAGATGCCGAACTTATCATGATATTCTTCAGCGAGCGCGCACACGACTGTCATACAGTGTGTGCTCCAGCAATGACGACGATAGCGACACCATTCGCAATGAAAGCAGGCTGCACTTGGATCTTGAGAACAGTTTGCATAAACGATTCAAAATTGTGGAAGGCCTTGATCATAAACCTACAGTCTTCAAATTGTCTGGTCTGGAGACAAAACCGTGGTGGAATGTTGACGATAATGAAGAATTTTCCTGTCTTCAGTTGAGTGAGAATACGCTGGATGATATCAAGTCTGAATTCTTTGAACTGATGAAAAAATCAGATACAGAAGAAGCTGTGCAGTCTCTGTGGAAAGTGAACTCGACACCAAATGGCCTGTGGTCAGTCTGTCATCTGCTGGACCAAGGCAGACCGACTAAAGCCATTGACCAATGTCCTAGAACATGGAAGGCTCTCCAAGCAATGTCGGATACTGTCATGAAAAACAATCTGTTTGGTAATATTGCATTCTCTGTAATTGTCCCTGGGACTGTCATTACATCACATCATGGATCTACAAACATTCGTCTCAGAAGTCATATTGGTAGGTTTGAGTTGCTTGGGAGCAAGACATCTTTTAGTTTAATACAATGATAGCTTTAGCTTACTATGCATAAAGTTGAGGTTTAACACTCTGCCTTTTGAGTTAGAAGCAGATGTTGCTACCGCTATTTAGGGAATCTGTTGTTCCATCCATTGCAGAGAGTGTTCATGCACTTAATGTTGCATATAATATCTTTAATCTACTGTAAAATTGTGACAAATTAACTACTTGTTCCACAGCCAGTTTCCCCAAATGCTTCCTCTTATGCGTATGTAACCATGGCAATTACATGTATTTAATAAGACCCACTTTAACATCCTTCCTGTTGGAGGCAACTATTTATGACCATGAGATCAGCAATTTTTATTAATCCACCAGGGAGATGGTTTAACCAATAACATGCTCCATGTTTGTGTTTATATAGATATTATTAACCTCATGTCTTTAGATATCATCTATATCCTGCATTTAGGGATAATAGCGAGTCTAATGCATAGAGAATATCCCTAAATGCAGGATATAAATAACATCTAAAGACACAAGGTTAATATCTAAATATCTAAAATCTAATGGTAAGATTAAGTACTTCTCTATAACTTAAGTAGAAAATGTCAAAGTGTGAATCAACAGTTTAAAGTTAAGTGTAGGAATAAATAGGCTACAGGTCGGTAAATTGCTTCACTCATTGATAAATACACCAAAGGAAAAGAAACAACTTTAAGAACAATTCTTAGTTTCCGATCGTAATTGTCATCTTGTTTACTATTTCCATATAGTAGCATCTATAAATAGTAGTATGATGTCAGACGTCATGACGTCACACACGAACTGAGCTCCCTAATTTGCATAGTTATTAGTAAGGCAAAGTAGCAAGATACACGAAATATCCGTATACTTGCTTGTTCTCATAAACTTACTCGAATTGCATTCTCATTACTGGTAAAACATTAATAAATACAATGTTATTGTACATGTTTGCACATAATATATGGCAAAATTAGGAATATTTTAGAGAAACAAACACGGAAAAAAAACTGTAAATAATGTCCATATTCCACTTTCCATTAGATGATAAACTAAGATACGTAAGATCTGTACAGTTCCGTTCTATGATTATTAGGTTTACATAATTGATCTTGATTAATGTTGTATGATTTCGTGTTTCTCTTGTGCTTTCGTTTATGTAGTATATACGTTAAACAATTCTGTACTATCACACTGTATTATTATAACACTAATTCTATTATAGTTGGTGGACAAACATCCTCAGTGACATTGCCATGACTCATGTTTACCGTCAGAAATCTGTGGCGTGTGTGATTAGTGGCCGGCATTATTGTCTAGCCAACCTCTGCTTGCTAACTGACTTCGGTTGCACAACTAATGGGTACGATAGTGACCGTTACGTTCAGTACGGATAGTACGCGCATTAACTATGCATGTCTAACAATGCGCATATCTACACATCTACAATCAACCAAGGTGATGGATAAATGTTAAAATGGGCATGCATACACTATCTAGATCCAACTGTATTGGTTGTCCATGACTGTTGACCGTGGAATCGGCTTACATACGAGGATAGTTAAACAGAGTATTACAATAATATTTCTTCTGCACTCGTAGGGGCTTAATTATTCACCGTAATACCGTTTGATCTGAGAACACGGAAACTCGTTATAACACACACAGTCGGTAGGTAAAACTGGTGTTATAGAGAGGTACCGTGTATAGTGTGTGTGAAATTCCTCTGGTCTGAGAGTGCACACGCAACAAGAGAAGGACATGATCGGTAGTGCGGACTGCGAATTGTCATTCATACGAGCATGCCGTAGCGAAACTATTGGATACATCGGACTATGGATGTACACTGACATAGAGTTCTAGACGGCAGGTGACTAGCAGACGACATTTAATGCATCCCGTTGGTAAGTTAATTATGTGTTGGTAATGTAGGCATGAGTGATTTCGCTGATGGGATTTGTGCACTAGGGTGATGGAAGAGAATTAATTCCTTCAAGTGCGAGACTGAAAAGCCGATGGAATTTTAAATATGGAAGTGTGATCTGGACAGTATTATCCAGGATCTGAATGATTATATGTACGCATCAAATGGAAAACATATGTAGAACTAATTTATAATGAGCAGCATGTACTTAGTGAGAGAGTACATTGCCGGTGGTAAACTAAATACATGCATTTCTAGTTGACAAGGAACATCAATTCATTGCATCGCAATGTTCAACATTTCAGAAATTGCCTTGAATGACCTTTGATTTTCAAGGTAGCTTTGTATCAGTGAAATAAAAGTGACACCTAGCTGCATGGACATCAAGAACATGAAGATGAAGCGAAGGTCAAGAACAGAAAGTACTTCAGACCTCCACGAAGGTAAGGCGTATCCATTCTTATCGCATTACAAAAGGCTGAAATAGTATACAGCCGAGAGAGAGTTAATCTCACTAGTTTAATACCGGCGTCGACTATTATATTATGTATAAGCATAATAATAGCGTTGTTTATTAGACCTATCGGATATTAATTATGATTGTACAAGGTGCTACCATAAGGCCACACATAGAACCACACCTTTATATTACGAACATGCATGCAATTTCTATTTAGAAAATATTTGTACAAACAATGGCTTGTGGTAATTTCGTAGGTCAAACGAATGTGGGGGATACTAGTATTCAAATATATTATATATAGTAGTCGGCAAATGGCCAAATCGTCTTAAGAAGGTTGCATTAATGATGAACAAGTACTATCTACTATATACAGTGTAGTAAACTGATTGTGTCTAAAACATAAAAACATATTATTTCTTGAAGAAAAGATTTGTGCCTTAGATATATACAATTCTAATTCTAAATGTGTGTGTGTGTGTGTGTGTGTGTGTGTGTGTGTGTGTGTGTGTGTGTGTGTGTGTGTGTGTGTGTGTAGTGCTATAGTACAGATGGAATATAGTTACCACTGGACCATATATACAATACTTTGATTCACATAATTCCCATCGGTCCAAATCACTATATGAACACTATGAAATACCATATATATTACATATGCCTATAGCATATCAGAATTATCATTAATTAGTCAGTACATACATGAACTGAAATATTTTACAAAATAAAAATTAACAGCCAACAGATATTTTTTTGGAAGCTTAATTTCTACCACATTTCGGAACGGATTGAAGAATTTGGTGCCATTAGTCTTCTTCCAATGCATCTACAAGTACCCAGAGCTCACAGACGTTTGGACATTCGTCGTTGTTAAATAATTATAAAGTTACATTGATATTTCCAAAAACAGACTACTGGTCTTTAATTATTTTTGTTGAGTATAAATTATTAGCAACAAACTCATAGAACTGTACATAGTTTGTACAGATGGCATAACATGTTTTCCCTGAAATAATTTCGATATATTTATTTATAAGCTTTTATCGATCTCACATGAGGTCATGCTAGTCATTGGAGGTTGTTTTTCTAAGGCTATCTTCTTAACCTCTCCACGCACCTGTCTACCATAGCAGATTAATTTGCGCCTTTTCACTAACTAGACCTCTAACACCCAATGCCAATCGTGACCAAAAGCTATACAAGTCGTGTCTCTACAATAATGTATTAACCCCCCATAGATTGACATATCAGAGTACTGAAAAAGAGTTTAGACATTCACATGCGTATATTGTGGTGTGAGCATTCATGGGTCACGACTAATAAAGTGTTAATCGTGATTACTCAAAGAAGCGCTTTCGGTTGGTGGCCTTTTGACTTCTGTCTCTGATCGCACTAATGACATACGATATGCTGATAGTGTTCTGTGGTCGATATGTCACAATCAGCATGTCCCTATTATATAATAATGACTCAATACTACATTCAGAAAATAACAATTTATTATCATTTAACATTGTTACGGTCGAGACAAATGACTTTCAGAGCCTAGCCTATCTCGATTCATTCACTCACACACACACACACACACACACACACACACACACACACACACACACACGCACACACAACACACACATACACACACGCACACACAACACACACGCACACACACATACACACACATCACACACACACACACACACACAAGCACACACACCAACCACACGCACATAGATATATATGTGTGTGTGTGGTATTTATGTGCGTGGGTGTGGGTGTATATGTGTGTGTGCGTGTATTTGGTGTGCGTGTGTGTGGTGTGTGTGCATGTGTATGTGTATATGTGTGTGTATGTGTGTGTGTGTGGTGTGTGTGTGTGATGTATATGTGTGTGCGTGTGTGTGGTGTGTGTGAGGTGTGTGTGTGTGTGGTGTGTGTGTGTGTGGGTGTGTGGTGTGTGTGTGTGTGCGTGTGTGTGTGTGTGTGTGTGTGTGTGTGTCTAAAAACAATCTCACACAAACACATTAGTACTAGCAACACGGATACACTGGTAATTGAACACAATAGTAATAGTATACACTTCCGGTAACAGTTAACCCCCTTTGGCAGCACTTGACATTCATATAATCCTATATCCTATATTCATGTAATCCTAGACTTGTTTTGGGTTCGTTTGTATTGGCTATTGCCCATGCTATTGTCAGTACTATTGCCGCGTCGTCCCTACTGTTGTCAGGCAGCTATGCTATTACTGATATTAAATACATGGGTCATGCTCCACAGAACGACCGGCTCGCTACGAGAGTCGTAACTCACATACATACATACATACATACCTGGGCCGGTATTCACGAAGCATCTTAGATTTTTATAAGAATTTTCTTAGAATTATCTTAGAATGATCTTAGCCACCCTTAAGAGTTCTTAACTAGTCTAAGAAATTTCTTAGCATGGCTTAAGAACAATCTCAGCTAAGAAAGCACGTGCTATCTAAGAATTTGTTAGCGGTCAATCCCCGTGCTAAATTTAGTAACAGTTCTCATTGTTAGTGGAACTCTTCAAGATGGAGATTGAAAAGTTGATGTAGATAAACATTGATTGACAGAAAAGTGATGCATGAAAAGTGTGATGTTTTGAACATTATTGCATTGACACTATCATTTGGCACACCCTTCACATTCTATTTGAGTTCCTCATGGCATACGCCGGTTGACAAATATCCCGACGTAGCTGGTTTCCGCCACCAAAATAATGTGTCAATACCTACTGTAGGTGGGAATAACTTTAATTTCTATTATATCACTACAGTCAGTGATTCTACGACTCTCGTTGATCACACTTCCAGGTAAAGTCCAAAACTATACAAATACTCGACGCAATTTAAAATTTAAGCGTGGCAATAGCAATGTTTTGTAATAAAAGAACGAGGAAGTGTTCGTTACGTTTAACATTAGAATTTCGATACAATCGTTAACAGATCGCGCGCAGATCGCATCGAACCTTAATACCACGAACACCGGTCATCATTATTATTATTATTATTATTATTTATTTATAATTTTGATATGTTGTCGTAAGCATTGAGAAAGGGGGGGGGGGGATATTTTGCTACGATTTTTAAATAATACATGACGTCAAGCAAAAGCATGTCTACAATTCAGTTACTATATATTCTAAAGAAAGATAATTTTCTATCAGAATTTATTTCAAGCGATCAGCATTCATAATTTAGTCATTTACACTATTATTGAATTAATTTTATGTCTTTGTCATATTACTACTTTTGTTACGATCACATTTTGCAATGCATACAGTATTTACGGGGAACAACTCTAACTAGCAGTGATCGAGGCAATGTCACCGAGGACCGGGAATTGGCCTATTATATGATGCGAGTATCCATATCGTTTGGGGTAGATATAGTCACTGTATCCAGGTAGATGTGTCCTTGCTGACGCCCTTCAAACAGTAGAAATAACATTCTCTGGCAACGATTCCATGCGTCGGATGACCGAGACGAGTGTAAACAATAATATAAACAGTGATCAGCTGGTGGTAAGCATGGCAACTAAGATCGTTTGCATCAAATGCAACTTTTAAGATTAATACAGTGCATACATACCTCTTTAATTAGCATACACTGCTTCAATAGTGTGAACGAGGGTACACTGTCGATAATGACCCACAGGCTTTAATTTTTGGGTGCGGGATTCCAAATCATGCCTAAAATGACAAGCACAAAGTCTATACCATCATTGTTCAGTACATACCTTCTTAGAACTTCGCTGTCAGAATAAAAATTGATGTTGTTCTTTTCTAGTGTGAGTCCTTGTTATGGGAGCGGCCATCTTGGATTGCGCAAGATTATTTTTTAGACTGGGGATAGCGGTGACGACGCAATTAAAAGATTATGAAATAAATGTTCCGGCATGTACTTGAATATAGATGCAAAAATACATGCAGCATGTAGGCCTACAGTACTTTACGACCCGAGTTAATTGTCATCAGTTCGTTTACGACATCGTCAATATGCTAACACGAATTATTCAATAACACTATATTCGGAGCAGCGTGTTTTTTTTTCTCACAAGTGTGAAAAGCATGTCAAGCCATATGGCTACAGTCGACGTGGCATCACGGTTACTGCTACAGTCGTATAGTGGCATCACGGTTACTGCTACAGTCGTATAGTGGCATCACGGTTACTGCTACAGTCGTATGATGGCATCACGGTTACTGCTACAGTCGTATGATGACATCACGGTTACTGCTACAGTCGTATAGTGGCATCACGGTTACTGCTACAGTCGTATAGTGGCATCACGGTTACTGC
>JAUTBT010052997.1:0-15623 GCA_032361225.1 Lepetodrilus schrolli | reverse complement strand
TTCTCAACGTTCAACCGCACTCGTCGATGATAGTAGTAGTAGTAGTAGTGGTAGTAGTTGTAGTAGTAGTAGTAGTAGTAGTAGTAGTAGTAGTAGTAGTAGTAGTAGTAGTAGTAATAATAATAATAGCAATACTACTACTACAGCAATATATTATTATTAGTAGTAGTAGTAGTAATAATAATAATAATAGTATTACTACTAAAGCAATATAGTAGTAGTTGTAGTAGTATTAGCAGCAGCATTGGGAGTGCACATAATGATAGTACGCTAACGTCACAGTAGTACAAGTGTGTTTGATTCCAGAACTTTCATTTATGAATCATTCCGAATAATTGTGTTACAGATCTGTAACTATGGCAACCTTCGAGAATGAGAAAACCTCGACACAGAATACAACGGGAGCCGACGCTGATGACAGAGATGTTGACATTGAAATTGACATTCCAGAAGATCTGGAATTTGAGGACAATTGTTTCAGTAGAGGTGTGACCGTGATTGAGAATTCATTCAAAACCTTCCACAAGCAACACCGAGTGAAACTATCCAACGTCATCAAGGTCCTGGTCCTATTGATGTATGCCGCTTACTTTGGCTACTGTATGTACTACAGGTACGGCGGGTATTAGTGCTCAGTCTAAATAGTTATTAAGAATGGTTAAACTCTATATTATGACAATGACAATAATTAAGTTGATCACATTGTCTAGCTTGACATGTATCTACATAAATACGTTTGCCTATGTGTGTGTGTGTGTGTGTGTGTGTGTGTGTGTGTGCATGTGTGTGTGTGTCTGTGTGTTGTTTGTGAGAGAGAGTGTGTGTGTGTTCGAGAGAGAATAGGAGAGAGAGAAAGAGAGAGAGAGAGAGAGAGAAAGAGAGAGAGAGAGAGATTGCAAAAATGTTATTCCACATTGCTGTCATGTCCTAGTACTTCCACATCAGGTTTGGCGATGAGGGATCTATTCGGCTGGCCGTGTGTACATGTCTGGGAGCTCTGTACCTATTGAGACGAGGAACAACTGGAGTGTTCAGGCCACCGTCCTGTTTGAAGACGTTCACCAGAGTGTGGGGAGGCAACAAGAGATCCCTCATAGTACGCACGTGGACAAGGAGGTCAGGCCAATGCACAGTCAATTCGTGCATATTTAATTTGTGGCTAATCCCAATAATCTAATAGTATATAAATAAGACAACCGGATGTCTGTTTTGGAACCTAAAATCATGAGTTCTGCAGTACGTGTGTGGACAGACCACATGTGCCGTCCAGGTGCTTAATGTGTGTTTCTTTTGTTGTCGTTGTCGTTGTACCTATTCTGCACTGGTATCATAGTATGAGTTTACATAGGGATATATGGTTTTCTTGCATTTGTAGGCGTTTGTATGTGTGCATATGTGTAGCACACACATACCATGTACCGTTATTAGTCTATTGGTGCAGGAACGTGTACGTTGTAACATAGCACGTATACCGTATATACCAGATACTAGTTAGTATACGCTCACCGTTGTAGAAGCTTGTACGTGCTCTTCACGGCAGCCGTTGCTGTATACATCGGAGTGGAGATTGTGCCGACCAACCCTCGGAATGTACAGTCTCTCGTTGGAGTGGCAATGTTTGTCATATTTGGCTTTATTTTCTCCACCAACCCTGCAAGGGTAAGTACAATACTAAGTCCTTACATTTAGAAATATATACATGGCGTCGGGCACATATAAAACTAGTCCAGTATATCTATAGTTATATTGTGTATGCATGCACAGCAGAATTATCTCAGAAGTCTCTGTTTTCCGACCGGTGCACACATGATCCAGGACGTTTTTCCAGATAACATCCTCATGTGACAATCGCTATGATTTGTCCTATTAAACTTTGGCTGCCTCCTGATATATTCTCCTATATTATCATGATCTTTAAAAGTATTACATAATTACATTAAAAAAATAATGTTGTTGTATATTTCTTGAATGTTCAACGACATCTCAGCATCCCTTGTTCCAGGTCAACTGGCACCCTATATTCTGGGGTATCGGAGTACAGTTTATGTTCGCCTTTGTCATACTGAGAACGGTGTGGGGATTTGAGGCGTTCAACTGGTTGGGGGATCGAGTGGAGGGGTTTCTCGCATACGGCAATGCGGGGGCAATGTTTGTCTTTGGGAAAAACTATAGAGACCATCGAATTGCCTTCGCAGTGAGTAGAATACACAACACACATATTATTACACATATTGGCAGAATTTCTGACATCTACAAGTATCTGTTAGTCGATCATTGAATTAAATCATGTCGTTTTTACTGAGTTCCTAGTATCATGAGTATGTACTCGGTATATGTTAAAACGAAATACAACCCAGTCAAATTCTCGGACACCAACATTGCCGATGTGGACATATTTAAAGAAATGAAATACCTGTGTGAGTGGTTTCAGCTCTATAGCATAGAATGTCCATCTGGAACACACTTAACATAGCACCACTGATTTGTCCAGGTATTGCCAATTATGCTGTTCTTCAACGCCATCATCTTCCTGCTGTACCACCTCGGGGTGATCCAGGTCATCATCCGCACATTGGGTACAATGCTAGCCTTCTGTCTCGACACAGGACCAATAGAGTCCATCGTAGCAGCAGCAAACGTGTTCATCGGGCTGGTGAGTTGCAGCGTCAACTTGACGTTCTGTTGATGTGTGCAGAGATGTCCAACTCTAGATGTTATAATATGGAATTATGGAGCCATGTATATTCAGACTGTACGATATTATTCCTTGTATTATGAACTGTTCTTAAAATATACTTATTAAATAAAAGCGAGTTCACTTGTTTTGAGCCCCATTAGGCTGGCATCATCAACGTGACAGAAGAACTGTTGTCTATGTGTATGTTGTGAATGTTATGTATCTTATGTTGTCTGATGGCGGTATACAAAGCCTATTCGTCACTGTTGTCTTGCAGACGGAAGCGCCACTTCTGGTCCGACCATTCCTGAGTGGAGTGACTCCCTCCGAGTTGCACGCCATCATGACATGTGGCTTTGCTAGTGTCAGTGGAGGTGTATTGGGAACGTACGTTCAGTTTGGGGTGAGATCCAGGATTCTTTCAGATCCCCAAGGCAATGTTCTACTCTATATGCTTCATACCATGATGAATGTTTATATGTTACCACTTCAATATTAATTAAAAACGTTGCGTGGGGGTTGAAAGATTACCGCCGCTCGACTTTAATCATCAAATCAATCAATCTATACATAAATATATTTATTATGATGAAGTAAACAACATTCACCGACATAGTAAATTTCACATGTAAATAAAATGGAATTTCTGTATATAGAATCGTAAAATCTACCATAACTACATCTCTGATGAGAATTAAAGTATAAGTGTACGACTATGTTTGGCTGATTCTCCAGGTTCCAGCTACACACCTGCTGTCTGCTTCTGTGATGTCTGCACCTGCAGCTCTGGCTGTCACGAAACTCATGTGTCCAGAGACTCACAAGTCAGTGTATGCCAAGGGAGTACACATGGAGCTAGGCCTGCAGTGAGTGTCACACGTATACCAAGGAAAACATGCATCTGTCCTTACAGATTTAACATTTACGTAAATATATGTCTACGAAAATAAATATTGGATTATTGTTTTTGAAATTAATTTATTTGTCTTTTGTTTAATAAGTAAATTGAAGGTATATTTATTTCATACAAATACCATAATGTATGTAACAACTATAAGGACAGTATCAGAAGGTGGGTGATTGGTTTCAGGAAGCATAAGAACGCGCTGTCGGCAATTTCCAGTGGCGCTGTGTCAGCTGTGAAGATAGCTGCCAACACTATCGCCAACCAGATCGCCTTTGTGGCGGTACTGGAGTTCGCCAATATGACTGTCCAGTGGCTCGGAGAACGAGCTGGGCTTCACGATTTGTCTTTTGAGGTAAATCCGGGACCTACTTTCACTAGCTTGTATGACTTAGAACTGGTCAGTTGATATACAATAGATCATGTTTACTAAAGGACATGCTCAGATATCAGCATATTTATGATAAGTGCACGAAAATTAGGTAAATATTGTAAATGGTCTAACATTGTGTCGGTTTCTCTCTCTTTCTTTCTCTCTCACTTTCTTTCTCTCTCTCTCTCTCACACACACACACACACACACACACACACACACAGAGAGACACACACATACATTAATGTAATATATAGCTGCGAACTATTTTACGGCAACAAATTTAAATATCACCATCTCAATTAAAGGTATGTGTGCATTCGCTGGTAGAGTAATATATATATGATACATATTTAACTAGAGATAACTTCGACATGAAAATAGCATGCATATTATCATAGCTGATTGTTTCGTTTCAGCTAATCTGTTCGTACCTGTTCTTTCCAATAGCATACGGAATGGGCGTGGCTGAGCAGGACTGTGGCAAGATGGGGGCGCTTCTAGGCAAGAAGATATTTGGTACGCCCATCATGAGCTACATCGAGCTGGGAACAATGCGGGAGAACCGCCTACAGCTTCTAGACTACGTCTCCCAGTACAACGAAACCTGGCACTGGTCGGCTGGGAACATACTTTTAGAGTCCACCAACACAACACTGGTCGGCGGCATCATGGACGTAAGCAGTGGTTCCAAGATTTACTAACATATATCATATGCATAGTTTTGTATTCCTATATACTAGCACAAGGCTTGTATACCTAGAAGGCTGAACATGTTAACATAACAGTATACTGTGTTTATACAATTTAGAGCCCATAATCAATGTTCGCGAAAGGTACCATTCTGACGCGATAATGATAGAATGCGCTGTCTGTACCGTGGAAATACATTTATCATCCTTGGTCTGTCAGTATCAGCTGGTGCTCGCAGGTTTACTGCAACATTCAGCGCTACGGATGTTGCGGGTTTCCTCCTGGGAAGTAGGCCTAGCTATATTACATACTTGGAGAATAAATAAAAAGTTAAATATACAAGTGTACACAACTGATTTCCCGTACATTGCAGTATAAGGTAAACATGGCACCACACTGTGTACCACTGTTAAAGCCTGCACTTTAGTTAGGACGAATGGTTCCACACTCGGTGCTGTAATGTTACTATTATTACTGAGATTACGAAACTTTTTGAGTAAAGTTTCATGCTAAAGCTCAAATATATTATGGAGATTTCTGAACAACACCTTGAGATGAGCATGAGTTACGTAATCTCAAAAACGTTCCGTAATCTCGGGGCCAGGTCAGAAGGTAACCATACAGCCCTAAGTAACTCATGAACAACATTCCACATTTATAATTACTGCGTTTTCTGTTTACAGGAAAGGTCGGAGGTGATCGGAACCTATGCGTTATGTGGTTTCTCCACTATCACCTCTATAGGGGTAACTCTTGGTACTCTCGTACCCATGGCGCCAGAGAGGAAAGCGGATGTAGTCAGACTCGTCATCCGGGCACTCATTGCAGGCAATATAGCTTCTTTCCTTACCGGAAGTATTTCAGGTATGATTGTCCATTCATGAAATACATATGTTATTCAGAAGACACGTATAGACAGCTACTTACCGGTATTCCCAATTTATTGTATAGGACCTACATGGGATAATCTTTCCATGACAGTATAAATACTATAAATAGTATGCGTGCTTGTCTACAGTAGGACCCAATGTGTAATTTTTTGACGTTTCTATATTTCAGGACTTTTGTTTAATGGGAGCAGTTTTTAGTCGATACGAAATATGCTATTCTGCAGTCCTGAGTGGCTAAAAGATGATTGCATTTGCCGAGTTGTTGGTATAAATGCAAGCATTAAAAGACCAGTAGGTAGTCCCACTGGTGAGACAACAGTTTCCTGTGCAAGACGGTGTGCGTTGTGGAGTGTACAAACTATATATTTAGAAAACAAATCGTCAAACAGCTATCCAATTTGAACAAATGATACACTTATGTAATAATTGAATATAAAGACCACCATGATAGTATTATGACAACAAAAACATGGAATCTGTTTATAATTATTTAGTAATTGTGTGTATACTAACTATCATGATTAACAGTGTGTTACAACTTATACGCAATTATATTTAATTTAAGTTTAAGATCCTGATTTGTACATTGAGTGTACATTTGTAAATCTTCATCTTATTTGTATATATTGTATTCTATGCAATTATAGTGGTCTTGTGAACATAGGAACATGCCCCTGAAGGTATATTAACAAAAAGCATATATGCAATTCCTTTGGAATAAAATATGTTTAAATTAAACTATCTTACGTTGTGAGATATCCAGGACAGAGTCAAAACTTGATGCGTATGTAGTTTGAATATACAATCAGAATACTAGTATTTACTAACATGTAATGTTTTTGTTTCACTGTATTGAATGCTGATATTTACTGTTATTCTATAACCGTGCCTGTCCATCTCTTCAATACTGGAAGCCTGGATTTTTTGTCACTCCCGAAACAGAATCTCCAGTAATGTACACGTTAACTCTCTGTGTGCAGGAGGCTAACATCCGATGCCATAAAGAGCAGGATATGAGTCTAATCCAGCAGGTAGAGGGTTAAGAAAAAATGGCAAGAGTGCCTACAACGTGAACAGCTCACTGATCTAGACAATAGAAGTTTGATTTAACATAGTTGCTTGAATATGCTTCTTTAATTGGACCTGCACCAAACGTGTCACTTATTTACTATTTTAATGATATCTTTACATTTGGTATCACCAAATATGCATATTATTTTGTTTTGTTTCTATTCTTTTGTATATACCTGTATATACCTGTATATACCTATATATATATATATATATATATATATATATATATATATATATATATATTATATATATATATATTATATATTTACGTAATTATAACAGTTTCACCTGAACATAGACGTAATTAAATTAATGTCATAATCGAAAACATCCACGTACACACGGATACGTTGTTTGGGGGTGACTCATTTCAAAACATCCCCCAAAGGATAGGTGCAGCGGCAGCTAACTAGCAGAGAAAATTAGTGACTAACACACATATGTCGTATCCACATTACATTTTATAATTATAGTCAAGGACGCACACATTTGACGGTTTGTGAAACTGATAATACGGACCATAATATCGTATAACATGATTTCGCATCTTTGTGTCGTGGATAAGTGATTTTCAGTAAATACTTTGAAGTTAAATACTGGATATGGACTATAGATATGGACTATAGATATGGACATAGATACGAGTTTGTGAACGGGAAGAAAGTCTGATCCCACAGCAGATCTTGATTGATTGACAGGTGCCTCCAGCTATCACCACGTGACCCGACATTGTATCAAAACTCGTAATTTTTAAGCCGCCACCTCATAGATTTTATGACTCAGGTGACATACGAATACTCGGAACATATTTGTGGCCGTGTTAGAACCCAAACACGTCTTGTTTTCGTCATGGGTGCATTTCGAGTCTTACTTGTGTGTCTGCAAGCCGCGTTAAGCTTTGGCTACCCGAATGGAGCTCCCCCGACTGCTTGCGAGACGCTGCTGCCCCGGCACCCCAACACTTCCCCGCAGACATCGCCTTCACACTACAAGATCTCCGCTAGCAGCATGACGTATTCCCCGAATACGCCACTCACAGGTGAGTTCACGTGTAATACTGGCAACCCACTTCATAACACAATACACCTGTGCCGTGTAGCATGGCACATCAAACATAACAGTTTTCGTCAAGCAGGGGGAACAACAAGTACCATATTTTAACGTATTTTTGTATCACGTAACCGAGGATCGAACCCGCGACCTTCCGACATCCGAGTCGGCGTATATTAGTAGTACCTTGGCTCGTGATATACTATGCATCTTTTAATTCTTTCTGTATATATGTTGATATTTATTTTTCATATTAAAGTAATTAATACTACTTCTACAATAAGTAGATGCCTATAGTTTCCCCACATTTAACTTCAAACACGAGTTGATCGCGTGATATTTGACAGGCTTGCACACGTTGAGGTGTAAATTAGAACGTGCACGTCAACAATATCACTTGATCAATAAACTATGCGACGTATTCCGCATTATTATCGCGTTTGAAGTTCAACGCGGGAAAACTAAAGGTCTCGACTGATTGATTATGTCCAGCTATAACCCATAATGTGGTGAAATAGGGACTAAAAGTTTTAACTATATAGTTATCCCGCGGGCTATCCATAATATAAAGCCCTCAGCAATGAGGCCAAACTCTTTAATCAAAATGTTTAGAGGCAGGACAGTTTTTATTGCCGTTGGTTCATACGTTATACGATTTATACGAGAAACTATAAGTATACCCATATATCGTCACGAGTATTACATTCTGAGTAATTAATGTTCAACTTCTAATGACTGTCAATGTAATACATACATCTGAGGTAGGTGTGGCCTTATAAAAAGAAACTATAGGCTTTAATTCCTAATGTTCCCAAACACAATGCTTAACATTAACTGTTCATTAACAGACATTAGCCATGCATCTGCACATTGTACATACATATATTAGGGTAATTCCACGTTATTTCGTATGTTGCGGAAATTTACAGATCTTTTAAGTCATAGCCTACACATTACTAATATCTGCTGGTTCATTCCTACTTCTGAATGATACTGTCCATATTCAAGTTTAGTTTAATATACTTAATTTGTAAAATTGTAAAACACCAATGAAGTGCACACAATAATTGATACAAGAACCTGCTGTGTGCAATTTATGTTTTATGCGTGAATGTACCAAGAATATGCCTATTTTATTAGTCACTCTGATAGAAATACCTGCAGTTCAATGTTATTATTATTTTTAAACACAGAAAATGAACCTGGACCATTGGCATTGCATTATAATGCTAAAGCATAGAAAGCTTTTCCTGCATTATAATGCTAAAGCATAGAAAGCTTTTCCTATAACAATGTCTACATTACTACTTGGGTAATACGTACTGTGGAATGACCCGTTACCATTCAGTAATAACTTCAAGCTGCCACAACCACATGGCCTGTATGTTTCAGTGACGCTGTACAATGAAAACGGAAATTCTCTGAAGTTTGTAGCGTTCCTCCTTCAAGCCCGCGCCCGCAGCAATAACCAGAAAGTAGGCCAGTTCAAGCTCAGTGCCCCACAAACCAAACTGTTGTCGTGCGGCAGCTATGGCAATTCCATCACCCACTCGGCCACGGTGGCCAGATCCAAGCTGCAGCTCACATGGATGCCACCGGCCACAGACGTGGGAGACATCGTGTTTTTGTGAGTCTGCAGACACCCACTAATTCAGACCGTGCATGTATTTCGTGCTGATACCAACACGACTATTTATAGTAAACGTTGCAAGCATATTTTGGAATTATTAATCATTTAGATTTGGATTTAATTTTCGTTTAATTTCTGAAAATATATTTTACAAGACTAAAATTTCTCATATATTCACCCTGATACTAGTACTTCAATATGGTCATTTGACATCCACAAAATAGTTATTGGCCGTTACGAACACGGCGTAGGCAGCCACCTTCTTACAATTCCATGAAGAAAGAAATTAAATTAGCATCTTATGACGCTAATTAGATCTAGAATTTATTAACGACTTTTGAATCATTCAAATCAGAACATAACTAAATCTGTCATCAGGACACTATGCACTTAGGGCGTTGTAGACGTTTAGTTATTAATATACCGCCTACGGGACGGAGAGGCATCGTTAAAATACTAGTGTATCGTAAACACTTGTGTATCGTTTAATAGGTAAATAGATTATGTAATGTTGCGACGTTGTTCATTCATGTGTTGCTGTCTCCCTAGGGGCACTGTCGCCGAGAGTATGAACAGGTACTGGGGGGTCATCATGTCGGCTCCTATCTCAGCAGTCCGGTCACAGCCGCCCGTCACCACAGGTAGTCACAGAGTCATATCGCCTCATCCCTGCCCCCCAGTTGTTACTTCTTCCTAACTCATTCAGTGAATCTCCTGTCAGCGTTTATATTTATAGTGGCATGTTCATTTCCACTATATCAATATTGAAGAATACAGGGAAGCAAGAATTTGAATAAAATGAAGATAATTGTAATTGTTGCATGATCAAATATACTAATAATTAATGATGGACCAAACACAAGCAGGGTTCTTTTATTGCATTTAATATTTCTCTTTTGGCCAACCCTCATCTTGCCAAGACCATGTGATCCAATTCCCCTTGACTACTCCCTGGTGGAAATGGTTTACCATATGCATGGGCAATAGCGTTGAGACCAAGATCTCAGATTGGGGCGTTGGCATTTAATATTCCAATCAAACTTCTCTGAATAGGTCACGTACACGTTTACGCTTTAAACATTACAGAGGACTGGTGACATACAGCGGACTCGATGCTCTGTGGGTAGAGAATGACATAGTCTGTGCACATGTCAGTTGTAAATTACTAGTACACGTGTCAGCTGTATAGCGGAAAGAAAAGCCAATTATGCATGCCAGTTGTGCATACCAGTTGCTATAATGTGTCAGTTAAATCGATTATACATGCACATCAATAATATAGATATGCCCTTCAACAGAACGAGACTACAAACTGAGAGAAAAAAAGCTCTAATGAGCATTAGATTACCTTAATGCTTGTATACATACAATCACTTAATAACGAATTTCTCAATTTTCGATAGGATGCCGATGCTTTATTAACGTGAATTTTATTTGAATGCTATTATTAGATCAATGTTATTTTTTCCCCCCATAGGCGGAACCCCCTCACAAAACGGCGGGGCCTCTGGAGGTGGTACTGGTGGTACGGGAAGTGGGACCGGGGGTAATTCTGGAAGTGGGACCGGGGGTACTGGAGGCGGAACTGGGGGCCCGACCGGATCCAGTACACGCCTGTCCACCCATGTAACTGCTGTACTGGGCGTGTATCTATATGCCGTGTACGCCTTCTCAGCAAGATGGTAGTGACGAGTGACGCGTGTGGGTGTATGTATGCGTGCGTGTGTGTGTGTGCTGCTGTGAGTATGGTGTTGGAAAGTTGTTGAATATTAATGTATTGTTCTATTTTAACAGACTTGCATCGGTTGTGAATAAATATTGCAAAGTTATTCCATATACAAATAAAAATAAAGAAGTACGGGATGGTACGATGCATGCACCAATGTTGTTTATAGGCAGTCATTTGTGGTAGAACAATTGTCATTTGAATAATACAAAGGTACATGTAAGTGCGAGTTGATTGAGATGTGAGCCTTTGTAATACGACCGGCCTGTGATAAACAAACATGTTGTTTAACTAGATACAAATACAATTAGTTTTAATCGATAGTGGCTGAGTAGCTCAGATTCCAGAGGCTTCCCTGTTGACAATAAGCTACTCTTTATGTGGGTATGGTCCATATAAATATACAGAGTAGCTTATGGTCAGCAGGGAAGGGTGGAGGAATCGCCAGCTAGATCTTGGGGTGCACGACTATACAGATGCTACATATTGCACCATATTGAACATAATAATTCACCATCATCGTATAATTTGTAAGTACATTAGTACGTCCATGGATGTCCGGTGTTCTATTGGACTAGTACGATGTCCGATGTTCTATTGGACTAGTACGATGGTACGACTTCTATTACAAGGCATTTTCGTATTATTTCTTATGTCTACCGGTATCATACGGTAAACATTTTGTGTATCCATTCTTCATGTTATTAGTCTTGTAAATATTCTCTCAGCTAAAGTCGTATGTCCATATGAACAGTTAGTTCTGTGTTAATTCCCAAGTATGAAGTAAACTATAATGATACACAAATGAAACAGAGAAAGAACTTCATAAATGTCCAATGCATTCCAAAAAGTGTGTTGTTGCTTTTTTAAACTTTTTTGTTTGTTTGTTATACAGCAAAATTGAATTGGTGCACCTATCCACTTTCAAGATTCGTTTGCTCATATCTTAACGCAGGAATCGGGCTTAGTGTTGCTGTAAACCCATGGACACAGGATGATGTAATAAACCAAGAATGAACTGCACTGTGACACTACAGACAGCATATCCTATAATTATCACCTTGGAAAACATAACCTCCTGGATACTGTGTTGAGTGTCATACTAACAGAAAGAAGACGAGGAGAACAGAGTGCTATACTATCACACAGACCTGGGCAAAATAATAAAATGATAAAATAAATATACATGTATTATTGGTAACTACAATGTGTGTATTACCAATAATACATGTATATTTATTTTATTATTTTACACATTCATACTGTCACGTCCTTTCCTTGCATATACTGATTATCTGATACATCCATATAAAAATCATTCCCAAATAGAAAACTAGGACTTCTGTAGCTGACTTATAAGATCATATATACTGAAACAAAACATGACCATGGGCATGTATACAGGCATCATATACATCAACTTCAGTGAAACATTTAGGACACATTAGTCAGAATACAGCCAGAGTTTAGTCACATCCATCTGTATGCAGATAGCTGAGTTCAGTCATATCAGTCAGTATGCAGCCAGAGTTCAGTCACATCCAGCAGTATGCAAGCCAATGTTCAGAACACCAATGTGGGATTTTGTTGATATTCCTTGTAGTCTTTAAGTCGGAAGTACGAGATCTCAGTTTCACTTTCTGAATGAAATAGAACAGAAACATATCAAGTCACACTGCTCATCTTCAGTGATAACTGAAATCAGGTTGAGAATACAGTCTGAGAGTGAAATTAACTAGTGAAATAGTATGGACTGGCTAATCAGCATAGTATTGTATATACATGTAGTGTATTCAAGTGTGCTGTACAAATCTTATTAAGAAATCTAATACAGCTTTTTGGGGACTTATTTTATCGAATATAAGAATGATGTTAAATGATTTCCTCAAATAAGTATGTTTGAGATATTATGATATGTGATCAACAGAATCTTACATTAGAGTTCATATAATATTATTGACTTTACTACACTCGTTGGCAAAATATTATACTTGTTGGAAAAATATTATACTTGTTGGAAAAATATTATACTATATGCTCAACATATTCTTGCATAATCAGGATAATATCAGTTTCGCCAATTCGTTTAATAAATTCAGTATTCATGAGATATTCTATATACTGGTTACGTATATATGTGTACATGTACCATGTCCCTAACACAGCTACTACTGACCTACACCAGACTGGGCCAGGGTCTTCACATCACTGAGTGTCAGCTCCTCATCCTGGTCTGTGTTAATCACTGGGTCTGTGGTCTGGCAGCAACAACATTCAGGGTTACACATATAATCATAACAGCAGAGAAATCAAAGGTTTAAAAATAGAAGTTAAGACATGGACACATTAATAAACACATGCAGCTTATAGTTTCATGTACAGTGTGGAGAGAGAGAGAGAGAGAGAGAGAGAGAGAGAGAGAGAGAGAGAGAAACGTGGAAAGAGAATGGATTGTAGTTAAGTACCTTTGCCCCATATGCCTTGTGAGAAATCTTTAGGGTATCTGAAAACATTAATTATTTATATACAGTGATGAAAATGTGAAATTGTGTTTGCAGCTGTAACAACTGTGATCCAAAGGCCTAAAATTCTCTGTTTACATATGTTATTTAAAATAGCAGAGATGTTCAAAAGAATCAAATAGAACTATTGTCTATAGTGAAGCTTTGTACACTGGTACAGTACTGTGAGAACACACAAATTTCTACATGAACATGGGTGGTACCTACCATATGTAAACTTCTTAAAAGGAGGTAGAAGATCACTTCTTGTAGATATATCTGGAAACACAATCCTAGCACCATTATGGTAATTCAATATGACCCATCACCAATTAATATTAGTTGCTATGTAAACATGGTAGAACTACACTGTAAGCTGAAATAGTGGTAAACATGTGATACACTTATATTTAAAGCCAGTAGCAGAACATGAAAACAGCTTTGTGTACCTCGAGCTGAAATCACATTGAGTTGCTATCTCTTGCTCATCAGGATGGGTTTTTTTTAAATCAAACACAAGTTACATATTAGTCGGTGCACTTTGTCATGTGCAATGTGTCATAGCATCAAGTTGTATCAGTGTGTGGCAGTGACTATTCTCATTTCAGTTGTTAAGAGTCTGAGAGGCTGTTGGTGGTCCTCCAAGCATATTCCTTCTACAGCTGAAGCAGCTCAGTATTTGACTTCAAAATAGTATCACCAATGGTTGAACTTTTGGCTTGAACCTGAATGTAGCTGTCAACGTCATGTTTACCATAACCATGATAACCCTTAATGCATGTGCATATGATAATGTGCATATGATAATGCATGTGCATATGATAATGTGCATATGATAATGCATGTGCATATGATAATGCATGTGCAGCATTTAAATAGCAATGTTAACATTGCAGTTATGTAGGTAATAGGGCATACACTATCTGGTCATAAACATGGCCTAAGTTAATCATGATTAACAGTCTAGCTGGCCAATGATATATTTAGAACCTCTGTACCATAAGATATCCCACTATGGTAAGTCTTGATTTTACCATTTTCTAAATAAGCATGCTTGATAAATAATAAATACCATTTCGTGGTATTGAGGTTCAAAACGAGGAGTGTGCGAAATATTGACGATTGTATCGAAATTCTATTGTTAAACGTAAAGAACACTTAATTCCTTGTTCTTTTATCACAAAAAAACTGCTGTTTCCACAGTTAAATTTAACAATACACCGCCTCAAGCAAAGCCATCTCTTCGGCTGCCATGACACTGACATATACCCCTTTCCGTGGTAAACAGAAAAATGTCTATTTACAGAAATCAAGTTAGAACAAAATTTGAAGACTTTTAGAAACTGTTTGGCAATAAACCACAAACTATTTCAAATAATGTCAATTTCCATAAAATAGAAATATTAACATAAATATGAGATGATACTTGTATAATGATTAAAATGACAAAATTAATACTAAAATATGTTGAAAATGAAATATTGTCTATTAAAGATACTACACTTGTCATTTTAATGAGACATTGTATGATGAATATGAAATTCTGTTTGCAAAATTGACAAAATCAATATAAGAAATGGCCCAAGAGGCATTTCAATGAGGTGACATGATTTATGATGCTAAACATGCCTGTGACTGTCATATTTTTTAGAGATCGCAATTATTTATTTGCATTTTTTTTACATCACGTTAAAATATGCACTAAGCTCAGAGCTACATTTTCTTCAATTGCATACTTTAAGTGATGTTTGCTGAAGTCTCAGACGTCAAATATATCTCACATGTGGCACTATACTTTGAGTTTTGGAAGCAAAAGGAGTGTTTTAGTTTTAGTAAGTGTAGTATGAAAGCTGGGCGACCTGAAAGGTTACGGCTCGTTTCGCACCAAAACCAATTCTTCCGGGTCATTTCGCGCGACGTCTTCGGGTCAGTTCATACCAATCTTGAGTCGTTTCGTACTACTGTCGGGTCGTTTCAAGCCAATGTTTTTTTAATGCTTTTTTTTAAAAAAGTAATAAATGTTCACATTTAGTAGGTAGTAGTTCCATATTGTTTCGTTCGATAATCCTCATCTCCATTGATGCTTTTGTACTACTCTATGCACA
>JAUTBT010052986.1:0-15623 GCA_032361225.1 Lepetodrilus schrolli | reverse complement strand
CTCGATAAAGCTGTTTGTCGGCAGTTTTCAATGGTTTATTACATTAAAATGATTATATTGAATAATTAGAATAACCCCCTCGATACGAGTGGTTACGGAAAATACGTCCCTCGTGAAATTAATGTTCAAATTCCTCGCTAAAGCTCGAAACTGAGCACATTAATTTCACTCGGACAAAGTTTCCGTAATCACTCGTATCTCGTGGTCTCTAGTTATTGTGTTTTCCTCTTCTTCTTTTTTGGTTGTTGTTGTGCAACACCTGTTTTATCGAATATCATATACCATGCATGTGCTGGTATATCCTTTGGATGTATGTCTATACATGTCTGTAAAGGAAAGGATTACATCCAAGTATTTCAAATGAGTCGGTGTAAGTTTTTAGTCTACCTGCAGTTTTTCTACCTGCTCATATAAAACATTCGTGACCATTTCTGAGCTAGTGCAGTTCATTTCACAGTATTTCTGAGCTAGTGCAGTTCATTTCACAGTATTTCTGCAATCGTTAAGACCATGCCTTCACCTCCAATGTCAGAACAAATTGAATATTGAAGTTCGAATAAATATTTAAAATACAGATTCTGACTGTCTAAAACTCTTTTATTATTATACGAACATTTACAAATATATATAATGTGATAATATATACAATATCATGTGATACATAGGTATTGTTGCAATATGCATTGGTTATATACATTTTAAAGAATATAAGAATTGTTACACATCATATAATGTTGAAGTTAAGAAGTATGTACAGTCTATATAAAGTTTATATTATTGCACGAATATTAAAAAATATATATACATACACGATGATATAAGATATATAAAATGTATATAATATGTACATTTAAACAATATGATAACATCATAATATATAGGTATTGGTGGTGTACATTTGTAAGAATATATAAACTGTTACATCATATTGTGTAGACATCTTAAAGCAAAGTTAAATAATTAGTGTAGATAAACATTTCCAAATTCCACTGTGTTACATGTTATGAAAATATTTGGGTGCAGCTTGATCATTATTCAACGCATTTTATATTATTTATATGATATTCTGATATTACAGGATATATATATTCTTATAGATCTACTTTTTGGATATCCGTGGATTTGCTTACTGTCATGAAAATGTTGGTGTAAAAAAAAATGATGAATTTTTCTTTGGTCGACTACAATCGTTTTTCTGTCCTTTCTGAAAAACCTGAGATAAATGATTTTGATTGTTTTGCTATGTCTTATTAAATTAACTCTCGATCAAAATAGGTCATGTCTGTAAGAGAGGTTTATTTTCCTTCTGATTGGCAGATGCTGCATGTAGATTCTACAGGTGTACGCAGGGGTTGTATATCTGGGTGGGTGAAGGTGGGGTGGGTGAAAGTGGGGGTGGTGTGCGAGTGATGGGGTGGTGTGGCATGGTGGGTAATGGACCATACGTTGTTGTATGTTTTCTGGGTACACCTGCAGACAAATGGGACAATGGAATACACAGCTTTGGTGATTCATCATTAGCACATGTACAGACCAACACAATTTAGCATGCAATTCCGTTGTACAAAGTTACAAACCATTGCCTGTGTCAAAACCCCTTTTAGAGGTTACGTATCATGCTCTAAATATCTGTGATTGCACGTGTAAAAAAAAGACTACTACTACTTCCGAAAATCACAAAGAAACAGTGAGATTGATTACATTGATATTATGAGATTGGTTACATTAATATCATGGGATTCGAGGAAATTTGCATTGCAAATAAATTGGGATGTCTTTACAATATCAATAGAAGAAGAATTGTCATTGACACAAAACCTATATTACTACAATGTCAACAGAATAGCGTCGACAACCCATGTTGTTATACTGTCAACGGAGGTACATGTATATCATTGGCACGATAACAATATGTTAGCATGGTCAAGAGAAAAATTTCCTTGATCATTACTATTCTTACAATGGCATTACGTGCGTGTCCCAAACATACCTAATTTTCATATGACGCCAACAGAGGAATATTACTGACACAACCGATATTCTTACCATATTAATGTACTAATACTAACACAACCAATGAATGGTATCTATTAATGTACGAATACTAACACAACCAATGAATGGTACCTTACAATGTCAACAGGAGAACAAGACCAATGACAAAACCGATGTCTTTGAACACACGAGATCCTCCGTTGCCATTGAGTTGTCTGGTTATCACCTTGGTTCCTTTCGTCGTGGTAGCTCTGGGCCTAGACGTGGTGGGGCGCGCAGTGGGCACGACAGTATCTTTTGGACACAGTCTCTGGATGCCGGCCTGATACTCTGGCACTTGCCGACAGTACGACGGGATGATGGTGCACTCAACCTTCCGCCTCAATGCTGTATGCTTTTCAGAACAGGTCTGGAGGAAAGCTTCAAGTTCGCATGTGATCAGATTCAACTTCACACTGTAAGAAGAAGGAATAGAAATATGCATGTCAGGCTTTGCTTACATTAGTTCACTAATTTTGATATATTGGTACAAATGTCAAAAAGTGTCTAAATCACTGAAATACACCTTGGCCACAACTGACCCGCAAAGCTTCTTCAGGAACTCTGATGGCGTAACTTGACCCGATATGAAGCGGCCTCGGACAACCTCACCCAGTCGGGCTTCCATCGCTTGTGCGCATGTCCCGATGGCAGGGTTCTGCTGGAAGAAACATCTTGATGCAGACAGGTAGGCTGTAAAGAAAAACATGAATGTGAACGTTAAACATCATATCAGTGACAGTAACACAATATTGTAATGACGTTGTATAACGTTATGTGTTTTCTGGGATTCGGCGCATTTACCGTACGCGAATTGTGGCGATTTTATGTGATACGTCACCATTTTGGAAAGACATCTGCTACCAATACCTTTTAGACAATGCATCTCAGTCAGCTTCGTTTCGTCCAAGTGACTACAATCATATTATAATTATAGTAATGACTATACTAACTTTCTTTCCTCTCACAAACTATCCGTGATGCGACGTCCATGGCCGAGATGTCTATTCCCATCTCACGAAGTCGTGGCAGTGCAGTCGGACACACTTGCTCAATTTGACCCAGACACGAAAACAGCTGAGTACGAGCGCTGTTGGTGAAAGAGATTTATTTTCTCTCAGATAAATGGAATTGTAATATTCACAAGTATATAGTATGGTTATAGTGGGAAGCTAGGCCATCAGATTGGCCAGATAACTTCACCTTCATGAACACGTGTACAGTCTAAACGATACAGTGGATCAGATGAGGAAAGTGATATCCAATGCTCTGTGGGCCAATACTAGCCATCGAAAAGACATTCCGCAATAATTATGACGTGATTTGTTTCAACGTTCATCGGAAATGTAACCTGCGGTATATATAGCATCGTTATGCTACATGAAACTATTTGCTACTGCAACGAAATCAAGTTTAAAGGCGTGAATTCGACGAATGATCTGAACATATGATATACTATTTACGCCGTCTCACCTGAATCTCACCCAAGTATGTTTTCATAGCATATGCAACGAACTAATGCGATTGTCACTTGCCTGCAGAATCTGTCCAGATCTGCAGATGTGTTGCCCATGATTGAGAACTTGTCTGCAGTCATCGTTGTATTCAACCATTTATCCGGGCTTACTTGGACTGGCGCAAAACACTGAGTCATAGATTGGACGGCCATCCGTTCGCAGGCTAGAAGGGAACGATTAGGAGGTAAGTACAGCATAGTATCTGTACACGTCATGGTTTATCAGAGAACCATGGGTTAGTAGTGGGAGGTTATTTTACATGCACGCGATGGTTAGTGCAGGTGGTGGCAGTGGTGATGATAATGATGATGATGACGATGACGATGATGACGATAATGATGATGACGATGATGATGATGACGATGATGATGACGATGATGACGACGATGATGATGACGACGATGATGACGATGACGATGATGACGATGATGACGATGATGACGATGATGATGGTAGTGGTGGTGATTGTAGTGGTTGTGGTGATGATATTGACGATGGCGGTTGTGAATCCTATATACAGTTGCTACTACACCGACTACGATGTACTCACGTTGCATGCACATTTGGTCGATGATAATGGTGAGCTGAGTGGCGCTGGTGTCGATCATGGCGACTTCGTCCGCGGCACAGGTGGCGTTAGTGTACTGAGACTTCAGCTGGAGAACACATGGAATCACGGCGTCCACCTCGGATGGTCTGCAAGTTAATACAGTTATACTATCGTATTCAGGTCGACAATTATACCACAACACTTTACTCTGTTTGTACTAAACATTGCTATATCGAACTTTATAACTATAACGGAAATTCAGAAATGTGTGTCAACTCACAGGAAAGAAAAATAAGCACTATCCCATGTACATATTGTGGTTATTCTATGAGGTCTTCCAATAAGTTGGATAGAGAAAACCGCAATATAGAGAAAATCTATCAATTGGAGTAGTAACGTGGTGATGACATAGCAGAGAGGCAAACGTTGTTTATTGCAATGTTTTACTAGAAAAGTCGAGATCGTTTTGGTTTAAATTTAACGACACCACTATTGATGCAAGGAGCAATACTCTATTTCCATATATACTCTGCTCTATAATATAATAATAACGGCTATAATAGCACGTAGCATCACGTACAGCCATCATCTGGAACTTTTACCTGCAAACCTTTTCAGTATATGACTGAACACTCTCTCCTTCTGGGAGTCTTCCTGTGACATTTCGTGTGATGAGGAACAGCACTCCCTGGAAATTGAGGCCTCTGGGGTCGAAACATTTGGGGCTGAGTTCTTGATCAAACCTCTGCATACACTGGACACCCCCGGTCTGTGGCTGGCCACCGGTCTGTGCGTTAATAGCGTGTAGTACCGTCAGCAGAAGACCTGGAGAAAACAACAACACATCCTTGAGACAACACAGCACATCCCTGAGACAACACAACACACCTCGGCCTTGATCATTACCAATTACATACATTACCCATGATTATACATTGGCAAAAATCAACCACAGAAATATGTATCGATATTCAGAATTACAATAATCATAAACATATATATACATATAATTGTTTTTCTACCTCCAAATATCTTTTCACCGCTGTAGGATAGATAAAATTCCATTGCAGTTTACATTTCCGGTACAACCCGAATACTGCAATATCTCTGTAATATGTACTGTATATTTTCTATAGCCTAATAGACTAAGGGGGGTAACTCTAATAATTGAACACTGCAAAAATAACCTTTCACGACCATTGATACCAATAAAGCCACACATGCTATAAATATTTTTTAAATAATAAAATCTGAAATATTGAAAACCAGTGAGATTTGCTGGAAATGTAGCAGGTTGCCCAATATACTTGTGTAGTCACATCAAATGTACATACTTTCATGTAAAAATACGTTTGACCACGAAATAAGTAAATAAAGCCGTGATTGTAGCCTGTAAGTAGACAAAATGGTCGGAGTTTCCGGGATGACTTGAACAAGAACTTTACGTTCTCTTCAGTGAGTCGCTAGCCTCGTAAAATCTATCAGTAACACTGTGTTGTGTGGCGGGATGTTACCAGCTTGAACCAGATAGTGTAGCGCAACAGCATCAACCTCTTTAGTGACATACTACTACTACTACTACTAATAATAATAATAATAATAATAATAATAATAATAATAACAATAATAACAACAATAACAATAATAATAAATAAATAATAATAACAACAATAATAATAATACTTCCACATAGCTCTAATAGTCTGGTACTCATTGACAGTTTCGGAAGATACTATGAATTAGCTATTTTTAATTGATCATAATTCAGTGGGAATGGGCCTATAACCACGGCATACAGATGTTATAACTGGAATATTTATAGGAAAAACATCTCAGTGATTGATAATTAGAAGAACATTATATTTGTGTTAACAAATATGTGAAACTTTGTAGACTGTAATTAAGAACTATTTTGAACTATATTTCTGGAAAATAATATGTTATTGAACATAATTTACACATATTTCGTCAAAATTATAATTTTTTAGATGCACGTTCAAACTAGCATAATTCAGCGACTGATCATAATATGAACACAATATATTTGTTAACGGATAGATAATACGTTGTAGATTAACAAATAATGTTAATAATATTAATCTATTATCCCTGAAAACATGGATTTAAACATCAGAAACACATGGATGTTTCATGTAGAAATATTACGAAATAATATTTTTTATATAGCGGCTATTTTGAAAATCAAGATGGATGCTTAACTTACTTGAGCCACGGTTATTAATGAGTTCCTTGTCCCTGAAAACGTGGGTACAGACCTCAACATTAAGTCTATGTGAATGTCACAGACAGATGAACTGTGAAAAGTAGGATCCGAAACCCAACTTTCTTAATGGCTACATGTAAAAGGTCAATGAAGGGAAAGCCCTGAATAAAGGGACACCACTCGTGGAGGTTCCGGATGTGGTGTGTCAGGGGTTAGCCGTACCCATGGACTAATATCTTAGTCTTCTCAGCCAAAATGGGCGCCATTTTGGATTTCATGATGATGACGTCGATGGATAGAAAGAAAAGGCAATCACTTTTTTAATTTCATGCCAATTCTTATTTTCATGGACCAGTAAGAAGTTAGTTAAAAACTCTAATTTGTTATCCTTACCCCATATTTCAATAAGCCTATAATGGTCATTGTGAGACCAAAGTTCCGAGAAAGATTTGGCCAAAGCCCCATACATGGAGAATGTTTTTCTGAGACATTATGGGGTGTACAGATTTAGAAAGAAAAAATCCATTTCAGTTTTCCCCACAAATGTTAAGATTAGCAGTAATACAATTGTAATTTTTTGGTTTAAATTGGGATTTAGACTCGCTTTCAAGATTCTTTCACTTATATCACGGCATGTCAGTTTATGGCAGGAGGAAACCTTCAACATCCGTAACGCTGAATGTTGCAGTAAACCTGCGAGCGCCGGCTGGTACTGACAAGACCAAGGATGATAAAAGACCAAGACCAAGGATGATAACTGCATTGCCACTCTACAGACATCGCATCCTATCAATATCGCGCAGAAAGGTAACTCTCGCGAACATTGATGCCGGGCCGCCGGGGCGGGATTTGAACCTGGAACCTTTGGCTCCGAAGTCCAACGTTCTACCACTGCGCTACCACCCGCCCTAACAGTAATACTAAGAGACTATAAAAACAATTACGAGTAGTACACACTAACTAGGTCTGCACAGTACACAAGTTATAATTATTCTATAAGGAATGAGGTTTGAGTCATTATCATTCATCATGCCATCGGAATCTAATGGGTCATGAGGCCAAATTGCTATTACTAGCATGCATATAATTATTCACCTGTATCAGATTATCTTATGTACACATATATGTACATTTAATATGTTTTACCGTGCAAAGGTGTAGTTACTTCCAATAACGGATCTAATGACGCTCAGCCAATGGGTTAGTATGATTTACACCTGATAGATGGAGCGGCTGACAGGAAGCCTAGAGGGCACGATGACCCGGTAGTACTAGGCGTGGCCTATAATAATTACACCAAGATCAAAATGTCATTATAGAGCATATATATTTAATTTGGGTTGATCGATTACGTTGTTGCTCAGTATAGCGGCATTTGTTATTATTAATTTTTATTTATTCATTAATGAAATAATATCAGCGATTAATTGAATTCTACGTTATACAAGACGGACACCAATTTGTTTTGACTCTAATTAGTATTTATAACAGTTGACCGATTGCAAAGCCAAGCCTCCTTGACATGCCCTTCAATATGCAAGCACGACCAGAACTTTCCTATTGGCATTTCTTCCATGCACAGGGTTTCACCACATCGTTCAGATCTCAACACAAAGTTGTCTCCTACTTACTTTCCTAAGATATTGTTTGAGGGACATTTACCACTTGTCTAATCGAGTCACACTTAACTTTAAATGTATTTTGTTTGGCTGACGGGTATTTCACCGACTTGGAGACTGATAGCTTACGATTGATTAATTTACATCATACATTTATTACCACTAGCTTATTGATTATTTATTAGTGTATTTTGTTCATACAAGCTGTGTACATGCTCCACATGATTTGTACTATTTTTAATAATATTATTTCGGTATTTTCTAATTAAATCAGTTAAATATTGAGGATCATTACTGTCATTAGGTCTAAGTATAATCAGATCCGAAACTGATGCTCAGCAGATATATTGGAAACTGATGCTCAGCAAATATATCCGAAACTGATGCTCAGCATATATATCCGAAACTGATGCTCAGGAGATATATTGGAAACTGATGCTCAGCAGATATATCCGAAACTCATGCTCAACAGATATATTGGAAACTCATGCTCAGCAGATATATCCGAAACTCATGCTCAGCAGATATATTGGAAATTCGAAAAGCTAACATTGATATATGATTGATTGGGAACGTGACATGCGCATTCATCTCAATTCAACATATCGAAAATTTTACACCAACCCTAAGTTTTGCCATAGCAATAGCTTTGTGTGTATGTTTCTAAATTCCTTTCGTAACCAGTTGCAACAGAAAGGGAGACTATCCTCGGGGGTCCCAGGTCGTTGACTGAACTTTGTAAAATGTGTACGCTATCGTTATTGTTATGAAAGAAGGTGTTACGCCTCAAGGTGTATTGATATGATATGTAGCTGAATGCAATGTGCATGACTGAATCACCGTGGAGACCCAACCCTGGTTACTCTTGACATGTACGTATAGACTAACCATGATTTTAACTGTAGTTTTGCGAACCTTATAGTCGCATGCAATATTACATTTCCCTTTCATTCTTATTCTTTCTCTCTCTCAACATTGATAATATAACTACATACTATTATTAACCAGGAAAAAATATTGGGGTGAAATAAAAAAATATATATATATATACGATAATGTATCATCAATGACAGCAATACTCTGTTCTAAAAATACCCCTGGATTAGTATATATATTGCGTCTATAAAAAATGCTCCGTTTTAAGGTGAGCCACACATAATATATATAAATATTAAAACAAAACAAATAAGAAAAAAACACTCTCTAAATGAATGCATGAGTGTGTATTTGTGGGGTGGGGGTGGATTTGGCACTTAAACTCCTTAAATACAACACTATTCAAGGATTTGTCGCTCGCCTAATAGTAATATCTATATCATTTTTGATATGTTAAAGAACCATGGCATTGATCTAGCAACCTCGATGTCTACCGATGAACTCGCCAATATACTCCATAAGTATATATTGGGGCATGTGATGTTATATGGGTGAACGGATATCTGCAGTTTTGATTTTGATTGATCTATTTCTTAAAGTCGCTGTGGGTATCTTTCCCCATAGTTATATACACCACCATTTTGACTTGCAGTGTAAAGGACTGAATTATAGCAATCTGCCCACATTGCACACAAAACCATAGCACCAGGTGTTGTCCCCCCTCGACACGCAATTCTTCATAATTTCATTCTATAACAATTCGACTAGTAAACCTGACTACAATTCGGACCAATATTGGACGTAACAATTCAGGGAAATATTGTTAGAGAACAAACAATATATAGTATGTATGAACATTATTTTATATAGTAGATAGCGTGTATGTGAGATAGTATTAATGATTATAAATTATACTAAACCAATAGTAGGGTACAGATCAACTGATTTCGATAGATGTCTACAAAGTAAATGAACATGGGAATATTAGTAATACATTTATTAAACAGACTGCATCGTTCAAGTTCAAGTTCAAGCGAACACATTAATACAACTAATTCATCACTACCGAGTTCATTATGGCCATCTAATATCAACCAATGTGTTCAGTGTACCTCCAAGAATCTATGTTTGCAGCTAATGTACGGATATTTAGTTGAATTGAACAATGTGTGTAGTTCGGGAATATATATAGCCGGAAACTGATATTACACTAGTTAGATAACTCGGAAACAGTTATGACATGGGTGATATCGCACAGGTAGGGTAATAAATAAAAAATATATAAAAATAAGGTTTTATAAAATTAAGGTTTATTATTTTCTTTTGAATGTATTTTAAAATTTAAACCATTATCTATTTACTACATGGAAGATTATTATTATAACGATTATTATTATTATTGTTATTGTTGTTGTTATTTATGTATTAATGTATGGATGTATGTGCGTTCATGTATGTGCGCGTGTGTGTATGTATGCATGTATTATTATTATTATTATTATTATTATTACTAATACGAATACTAATACGAAGATAAGATAAGACTTTATTACCTGTTACCCCTTGACATCAAACTGGCAGAAAATCTAGACATTTTCAAACCTAAGCTTTAGGCGAATCATTTCCTGTCTCACTATACCGAACTCCTCTAATATTTTCTTCAACGTTGTCGTATGTAGCGTCATGTGTACGGCATGGAATAGACGCGGTATAAATGTGTATTATTATTATTATTATTATTGTTGTTGTTGTTGTTGCTGTTGTTGTTATTGTTATTATTATTATTATTATTATTAGGGGAATTTGCTGTACATTAGAGAGATAAAAATAATAATAATGCAGGATTATGTGGGTGTGTGACAGTTTAGCCGGATGGTTATTTTATTGAATTCTGTTGTTATTTTATTGAATTCTGTTGTTATTTTATTGAATTCTCTTGTTCATTACACAATAAATTGCAAATCTTTAATTGGGAACAAATCTCTGACACGTGGCCCGACACAAGACAGTGATACCGCAATAAACTGTTGTTCTCCCATTAATGAACTTGCAATATATTATGTATGTAATATAGCCTACATCGTGTATGTATACATTGGTGATATTTACATACAATCAGTTTACTAATCATCGGGCATTATATGTATACTAAATGTATCTCCATATAGAAGTACATCATATATTCATGTTTTTTCGTGTGTTTTTTTGTTGTTGTTGGTTGTTGTTGTTTTTTAATTGGGGTTTAGAGCCGCTTTCAAAATTCTTTCACTTATATCACGGCTTGTCAGGCAGGAGGTAACCCGCAACATCCGTAGCGCTGAATGTTGAATTAAACCTGCGAGCATCGGCTGGTACTGACATGACCAAGGATGATAACTGCATTGCCAATCTACAGACATCGCATCCTATCAATATCGCGTCAGAAAGATAACTTTCGCGAACATTGATGCCGGGCCCCCGGGCGGGATTTGAACCTGGAACCTTAGGCTCCGAAGTTCAACATTCTACCACTGCGCTACCACCCGCCTCTTTATATATTCATTTAAATTTAATTTTCAGAATATTGAAATTCCGTGTTGTATTAAGTAATAATAACAATAATAACAATAATAATAATAATAATGTGAACATTTACTGTATATTGCGCCAAATCCACGCTCTGAAGCACGCTCACAGCGCTACGTTATTACCCCGGTCAATGGATCTGTGTGCACTCATTTCACCTTCTCAACTCCCTGGGGAGTATACAACCCAAGCTGCCAGTTAAGGCGCTAGGTTTACATTCACAATTCCATCTCATCCTACCGGGTATCCATTGACAGCTGGGTGGACTGGAGCAGTGTGGATTTAAGCACTTTGCTCAAGAGTGCTACACGATGGCATGAGTTAGGCTCGAACCCGGGACCTCCGCGCCCCACAGATTATGATAATGTAGTAGGCAATGCCAATCGGCACCAATGGTTGAAAATGTCGGTTGTTTTAAAACATTCGACTGCATAAACAATTAGGAACCTTGACAATCTATATCTCAAATTTTTGCGTATTAACTTGTCAATAAAAAAAACTATTCCAGTTAATAAATACATGACATTAATACGAATAAACAATAATTTGATGAAAATCCGACTCACCAGGTAAAATCGACCCAAATATATGTGTTCGTCTCATTTTCGTATGTCCGTTCGCAATCAGGGCGGTCACGTAAGTGAACGAGGCACAAATCGTAATGCAGGTTTTACGGAGAGGTGCAATTAGTCATGTATGATCCTCATCTAGGAGCGTTCGCCGAACGCATGTTCTTCCACACTACCTGCGGCTGGATGATTGATTGACGATTAGCCAAACTGGACGAGGTAAAACATAAGAAATCATGACGGTGACGGTTCAGTGGTTTAATCAATATGGCTGCTATCTGTATGAATTGTGCACCCTAGGGCCACGCAGACCTGTTGCGTCGTCTACTGCCTCTCAATAAATAGCTTCCTGTGCCCACTAGGAAGCGCTGTACAATTAATCACGCTGCAGTACCTGTAACCTGGCATGTAATCATCGTGTTGGTGGTATGTGAGAAATAAACATTGACACATACTTAACGACATGTTCGCTTGACCGGTGATAGTTATGTGAAGAGAAAAAAAATAAGAAATGTCACTTTAATTATTATTTTTTAAATTTTTTTAAGCAAAGCTGGAATATTTATTAGTATTGTCTCATATAAAATCACTAAAAATCACCAAAGTTTTCAACATGCTGAGATTTGATATTTTGTCGTTTCCCACCAACTGAATGTCCATTCAGGGCGTTCCTGTACGAATCTAGATAACTAAGGTAGAATACAACCTTCGCCATAGACTACACCGCTGCTAAGGTTGGGTTTTTCGTTCCTTTAGAGTTACACTGTTTCCTCCAGGACGGCCCAGATCAGATTACAATTCAACTATTAATACATCAAAATGCTAAGATACTCCTATAGTTTCAACTAGCATTAAGTATTCATAATATAGGCTACTGTAGATAGCTGTCATTTCTAACCAAAGTGAAGAATAATAATTCAGTTATAATTAAATTAGCTAATATTATTTTGCATAGGAATTAATTAGAGAATAACCCACGAGATACGAGTGATTACGGAAAACATGTCGAGTGGGGTATTCTAATTAATCAATATAATGTTATATGTAATAAATCATTGAAAACGTGTACACAAAAATACGTAATCAACACTGTTGATTATGGAATAGTTATTACACAGTATATATATATATATATATATATATATATATATATGTATATTTGTATTGTGGTTTTAAGTCGCTTTCAAGATTCTCTCAGTTTAGGGCAGGAGGAAATCCGCAACATCCGTAAAGCTGGATGTTGCAGTAAACGTGCGAGCATCGACTGGTACTGACGAGATCAAGGATGATAACTGCAATGCCACTGTACAGACATCGCATCCTGTCAATATCGCGTTAGAACGGTAACTCTCGTGAATATTGATGCCGGATTACACAGTAGATATCCACCACGTATATTAAATAATTGTCATTTTACTTAATTTACAAGAAGACCTATCTTTTGCCAACAAGTATTACATTTTTCTTGGTAGTTTTGGGTTTCTGTTGTTGTTTTGTTGTTGTTGTTATTTTGTTTGTTTGGTGGGTTTTTTTCCGTTAATTTTGTATTAAATATATATATTTTGTTTTAAATATTGATCGAGAAATACTATATATTCTGTCCTATTCAAAGAGGTTATTACCTCCCACTCTCTTACAGGGATTCGACGTCACCACCACACAGTATACGGAAGAGGTTTTCACCGCCATTTGCGTTCATCACTGACAGGCCGTGTTTACAACCTGCCTCTGGGGAAATTGAAAATTAATAGAAATGAGCTCAAAATACACGTCATAACACCTCTCGAACGGAATGTGGGGGGTGTGGCAGAGTGGCGCGGATTGATTGGTGGAGTACGAACTCTCCATGGGCAAAATTGTGTTCGTACGTCACTCGTCATTTTCATCATCCTATTTGGTTACCTTTCTTCCAATGTTATAATTTATTTTTTTATAAATTCGATCTAGACTTAGAAAATTCAAACTATCTGTTCTTGGTGGCATAGAAGCTCGTTCATATGTGGCCTAGATGTATTTTGGAAACGCTTCAGAGCGAGATACATTCACAGTTCTGATGAACGTCTAGATTCGTGACAACTCACATTTATACAGATGCTTCTTTCACTAGATTTTATTGGTCAAATACCGCCACCCATCACGAGACACACACAGTCATGATTTGTCTGAAAAGACACTCTGTAAGTCTGAAACCTTTAAGTCGATGAGCATTGACTCGTCCAACGTTGACACGTGATGGTCCCGTGATACATATACAAGAATATACAGCAGTATGTACATATCAAAATAAACATAGGAAACCTTTACTAATACATGTTTAATGGTAAATCACCTTTCACTAGACAAATACTGAACAAAAAAAGAAACTTGATTTTATTACAGACTTCCTCACAAGAACCCAATGCATATTTTAATAATCTCTATTGGTAAAGTCTGTCTAGCCCATATGCTGGCATGCCTTTTTAAGCACGTTTACTCTGTTATCCTAAACGGTGCGCATCTGTTGATAATTTTGCGTAACGCATTAAATGGGCGTACAGAAGACTACGTGACCATTGCATGGGCGCAACATTCACGTGAGAATACGTCCATCGTTCATGACAGGCAGAAAAACATAGACAAATCTGCAAAAAAAACAACGATTAAAAAATCAGACGTTTGATCATCGACCCAGGAGCAGGTTGGAAGCTGTACAAGCCGTACCGGAAGTGGTGCGAGTATAAATTGTGATTGTCGCAGCAGGCGGTACATTCTCAGGACGTGTGTTCAGCTAATAACCAACAGTAGATCGTCCAAGATTAGGAGCAACGCCATTGACGTCACATATATGAATGACGGACAACATACTATTACGTCATCTGTGCAATCGCTGTCATCGCCGTTTCATCGTCTCTCGAATTATTCATGGGTTGGGTCACCCACAAACAGTTCTGAATTGGTTGCACTCTTAAGTGATAGAAGCCCGATACCTAGGTCCAGATTTACGTCAGCTCACCGTATAATCGACGGTAATATTACAGTTTGCACATCGGTGATATTACAGTTTGCACATCGGTTATATTGTATACGTATAGTGAATAATTGCCCGTTTAAAGTAATGAGAAACAATGTTTTAATTTTTTTTTAAATGTTAGAAAACTATCATTGATAAAAAAAAAAAATATCTTGATTGAAAAAAACTGTTTTACTTAACAAAAACTGGACCCATAACTTTTACCACTACGTAGGCAAAAATTATATATGGCTAACGGACTATATTCGTAATAATATAAGAACAAATTTTACTAATGTCCTTTGGTAAGACTGTCGTGGGCAAACTATATAGAACAATGTAAACAGACCGGGGAAAAAATACCAATCCATTCTCACTCAAACCATACGGTTTAACAACCTGCAGATTCATAAAGTTTGCCCATTAGTAATATTACAGTTTGCACATCGGTTATATTGTGTTGTGGGCGGGTGGTAGCGCAGTGGTAGAACGTTGGACCGGAGCCAAAGGTTCCAGGTCCAAATCCCGCCGCGGGAGCCCGGCATCAATGTTGATAGGATTCGAAGTCTGAGGAGTGGCAATGCAGTTATCCCATCTTGTCAATACCAGCCAGTGCTCGCAGGTTTACTGCAACATTCAGCGTTACGGATGTTGCGGGTTTCCTCCTGCCCTAAACTGAC